>CAUYRH010099312.1:0-11290 GCA_963574655.1 Perodicticus potto
ACCAATATCACTAATGAATATTGATGCAAAAATATTCAATAAGATCCTAACAAACAGAATCCAGCAACACATCAAACAAATTATACACCATGACCAAGTGGGCTTTATCCCAGGGTCTCAAGGCTGGTTCAATATATGTAAATCTATAAATATAATTCATCACATAAACAAATTAAAAAACAAAGACCATATAATTCTCTCAATTGATGCAAAAAAAGCTTTTGATAATATCCAGCATCCTTCATGATCAGAACACTCAAGAAAATTGGTATAGAAGGAACATTTCTTAAACTGATAGAGGCATCTACAGCAAACCCACAGCCAATATTGTATGGAATGCAGTTAAATTGAAATCATTCCCACTCAGATCAGGAACCAGGCAAGGTTGCCCATTGTCTCCACTGCTTTTTAACATTGTAATGGAAGACTTAGCCATCACAATTAGGCAAGAAAAGGCAATCAAGGTTATCCATATAGGGTTAGAGGAGATCAAACTTTCACTCTTCGCAGATGATAGGATTATATATCTGGAAAACACCAGGAATTCTACTAACAAACTGTTAGAAGAGATCAAGGAATACAGCAGCATCTCAGGTTACAAAATGAACACTCATAAACCTGCAGCCTTTGTACATACCAACAATAGTCATGCTGAAAAAACAATCAAGGACTCTATTCCATTCACAGTAGTGCCAAAGAAAATGAAATATTTGGGAGTTTACCTAACAAAGGAAGTGAAAGATCTCTGTAAAGAGAAATATGAAACTCTAAGGAAAGAAATAGCTGAAGATGTTAACAAATGGAAAAACATACCATGCTCATGGCTGAGAAGAATCAACATTATTAAAATGTCCATACTACCTAAAGCAATATACAATTTTAATGCAATCCCTATTAAAGCTCCACTGTCATACTTTAAAGATCTTGAAAAAATAATACTTCGTTTTATATGGAATCAGAAAAAACTTCAAATAGCCAAGACATTACTCACAAATAAAAACAAAGCAGGAGGAATCATGCTACCAGACCTCAAACTATACTATAAATTGATAGTGATCAAAATAGCATGGTACTGGCATAAAAACAGAGAGGTAGATGTATGGAACAGAATAGAGAACCAAGAGATGAACCCGGCTACTTACCATTATTTGATCTTTGATAAGCTAAGTAAAAACATTCAGTGGGGAAAAGAGTCCCTATTTAACAAATGGTGCTGGGTGAACTGGCTGGCGACCTGTAGAAGACTGAAACTGGGCACACACCTTCCACCATTAACTAAGATAGACTGTCCCTGGATTAAAGATTTAAACTTAAGATATGAAACTATAAAAATACTAGAAGAAAGTGGAGGGAACACTCTTGAAGAAATCAGCCTGAGCAAATATTTTATGAGGAAGGTCCCACCCCCCAGGCAATTGAAGCAACATCAAAAATACACTACTGGGACCTGATGAAACTAAAAATCTTCTGTACAGCCAAGAACACAGTAAGTAAAGCAAGCAGACAGCCCTCAGAATGGGAGAAGATATTTGCAGGTTAAGTCTCTAACAAAGGTTTAATAACCAGAATCCACAGCAAACTCAAATGTATTAGCAAGAAAAGAATAAGTGATCCCCTCTCAGGGTGGGCAAGAGACTTAAAGAGAAACTTCTCTGAAGAAGACAGGAACAAGGCCTACAGACACATGAAAAAATACTCATCATCCTTAATCGTCAAAGAAATGCAAATCAAAACTACTTTTTATCATCTAACTCCAGTAAGATTAGCCCACATCACAAAATCCCAAAACCAGAGATGTTGTCATGAATGTGGAGAAAAGGGAACACTTCTACACTGCTGGTGGGAATGCAAACTAATACATTCCTTTTGGAAAGATGTTTGGAGAAAACTTAGAGATCTAAAAATAGACCTGCCATTCAATCCTACAATTCCTCTAGTAGGTATATATCCATAAGACCAAAAATCACATTATAACAAAGATATATGTACCAGAATGTTTATTGCAGCCCAATTCATAATTGCTAAGTCATGGAAGAAGCTCAAGTGCCCACAGACCCACGAATGGATCAATAAATTGTGGTATATGTACACCATGGAATATTACGCAGCCTTAAAGAAAGATGGAGACCTCTTATATGTTTACATGGATGGAGCTGGAACATAGTCTTCTTAGCAAAGTATCTCAAGAATGGAAGAAAAAGTATCCAATGTCCTCAGCCCTACTATGAAACCAATTATAGCCAAGAAGATGGGAAAAGGGAGAGGGAGGCGAGGGATGAGCGTAGGATGTCTGGTTTGGGGATTTTGTGATGTGGGCTAATCTTACTGGAGCTAGATGATATCTCAAAGTAGTTTTGATTTGCATTTCTCTGACGATTAAGGATGATGTGTATTTTTTCATATGTCTGTGGAGGGAGGGTAATTGGTGGGACCACACCTATGGTGCATATTACAAGGGTACATATGAAATTTACTAGATGCAGAATATAAATGTCTTAACACAATAACTAAGGAAATCCTGTAAAGGCTATGTTAACCAGTTTGATGAATATATTTAAAATTATATATAAAACCAGCACATTGTACCCCATGATTGCACTAATGTACAAAGCTATGATTTAATTTAAAAAAATTAAAAAAATTATTTTAGCACAGTAATTTGATTTAAGTCATGATTTAAAAGTCATGATTCCCAGGGTGATATGCAATGCATTTTCTGAAGCTGCACATGTTCCATCATAGTAAACTAAATACTAACTTTTGAAGTAAATGCTGGTGCTTCTCAGAAGCTTTATGTCTTCTGGTTTTCACACAGTCAGTTTTCACACATCAGGCTCCTTTGCTGGATGATAAATGTCAACAAACATTTATGCAAGTTATACATCATCATCAACTTTTTTGAGAAGCAAAAATTCAAGCCTTGATCTTTTTTGAAACATAAACTTTTATTTATTGGTTTCATTGACAACACAGGAGTTTATTACCAAATTAACAAGTGGCTCCATGCAGTGAAATAAACTAACGTGCACATATGATGGAATATTATTCAGCCTTAAAAAGGAAGGAAATTCTGACACCTGCTAGAGCATGGAGGACCCTGGAGGTCACTGTGTTAAGTGAAGTAAGCCAGTCATGAAAGAACAAATACCATGTGAAGTATCCAGAATAGTCAAATTCACAGGTTACCAGGGGCTGGGAAGCAGGCTAGGAAATTATTGTTTAGTGGACACAGAGCTTCATCTTAGGAAGATAATAAATTCCGCAGATGGAGAGTGGCGATGGTTGCAGAATAAGGTAAATTTCACAAAACTATACACTTACAAATGGTTAAAGTGGTAAATTTTATGTTATGTGTATTTTGCCACAATGTAAAAAATGTAAAAAGCAAATAAATACATATATATTGATCATATTTTCATGCTTAATGAGAAATTATTGTAAAAAATACTCAGAATACTCTATGAGCTTTATTGAAGGACTTTTCTGCCTCTATATCTTATATAAGTTTCTCTTGTTATACATAACCTGCTTGGGAAATCCCAAGTTCTCCACTGCTCCCACCAACTGGAGGCCTGGTGACTTCATGTAAACAGTTCATATGAGCCTAATGCTGATATGCCAAGTTGCCAGTGGGAGCAGCTAGCTACATCATATACATTCCCCACTGTCACCTGAAACTGGGAAAATGTAGCATCTACAGAGTCTGGGTGCAAGTTGTTCCATTGGAGAGTATGTTTTCATCCTCATGCAAGGGAGGCCTAAGGTACAGGAGGAGGGGGAGAAAAATGTTGTCAATGGTCATCTTTCAGATTTAAAACACGTTAAAGTGAGAATTTTGTTCACTGTATATGCTCTTTACCCCTACTAGATAAGAGTGTGACACAGTCTAGAAGTACTTCATGCAGATGGTACCAATCCTATCCCTAATTATTTTAATGCAACTAACAACAGGAAAGACTACATTTAAAAATGAAAGCATCTAGGAAAGATAGTAAATAAAAGGGGAGCATTAGGATAATAACATAAAAAAAGGCTACCCCAGGTATCCTGGGACTTATGGCCACCCTAAAATGGGAGTCATACCTTATTACAAGACTTTAAAACATACCTTATTACAAGAGTCATTGTGAGAATTAAATGAGATAATGTTGTGAAGACACTTTGTATAATCTGAACTGTTATATAAATATCTGTCTTTATGTTAATCCACACATTCATTCTTGCCCACTAATTATTTCAAAAATAATTTTACCATTATTTTATAAATTTCAATAAAGTATCTTGCTGTGATTTTAATAGGCATTGCATTAAATCCATATATTTACCTTATGGGTACTGTCATCTTTACTATTTTTAGTCTTTCAAATAAATAGTATAATATAGTTCCCTACTCACTCAAGTCTGCCTTTATTGTCCTCAGTAGAGTTTTAAATAAATCTCTTTGTCCTGGATTATATTAATAACCAGCAATTTAATGTCCTGTTTCTATTTTTACAGAATCTTTACTTTCATTGCATTTTCCAGCCTTGCTGCACTATTATACAGAAAGATTGCATTTGTCTGTATGGTGAATAAATATTATGCCCCCCTCTCACATACTCACCCCTTTGATCTCATCGCCTCCTATGGTTTCTATTCCAAAATCTCTACCTTGAGCCCTGTTTTCCTGAGCACCAAAGACATCTACACAACTCTTTACTGCCCAGACATCTCATAGGCATCTTGAATTTAATATAACAGAAGATTCATCTTTCTCCCAGAAACTCCTCCTCCTTTGATATTTCCTTTTTTAAGAGTTTTATTAAATGTCATCAATTAACTAAACATACAAATATCTAAACTTTCAAAATCTCTTCATAAGTCCCAAGTGATAGATTTTCATCACAAAGATATATGAAATTTTTAACTTCACATAATTTATGTGTTTTAATTTAAGCCTTTTCCTTTTCTTTTGTTATTTTAAAATTTCAAAATATTAAAGTGGTACAACTCTTTTTGTTACATGGATATCTCGCGTAATACTTAAATCAGGGCTTTTGGTATGCCTATCACCAGAATAGTGTTCATTGTACCCAAGATAAGTGTTTACCCACATACCCTTCCCAACTTCCCCACTTCTTGGTTTCTCATGTCTTTTATATCACTTTGTGCCATGTGTGCCCATCTATCAGCTCTCTCTTACTGCTGAGAACATAAGGTGTTTGTTTTTCCACTCCTGAGATAGTTCACTGAGGGTAATGGTCTTCAGTTCCATCTGAGTTGCAATAATGCAAACAACATTATTTAATTTCTTTTTATGGCTGAATAGTACTCCATGCTACATACATATTCCATCATATATATATAATATCATATTATATACATATATAATGAAATATCTCACATTTCTTTATTCACTCATAAATTGATGGATTCTTAAGTTGATTCCACATCTCTGCAATTGAGAATTGTGCTGCAATAAACATTTAAGTGGAGGCTTATTCCCTTAAAAAGACTTCTTTTCTTATGGGTAGATACCCAGCAGTGGGAATGCTAGATAGAATTCTTTAAGGACTTTGCATACTGCTTTCCATAGAGCTTGTACTAGTTTGCAGTCCTACCAAAAGTATATAAGCATTCCTTTCTCTCTGCATCCATACCAGCATGTATTCTTTTTTTACCTTTTAATATGGCCATTCTGACAGGGGTACAGTACTATCTCATTGTGATTTTAATTTGCATTTCTCTGATGATTAATGATGCTGAGCATTTTTTCATCTGTTTTTTGGCTATTTGTCTATGTTTTTGAAAAGCTTTTGTTGATGTCTTTTGTCCACTCTTTGATAAGGTTGTGTTTCTCTTATTGATTTGTTTGAGTTCTTTGTAGAATTACTCCTGTGTCAGATAAAGAGTTTGTGAATATTTTCTACCATTCTGTAGGTTGTCTATTCAGTCTGTTGATTATTCTCTTTGCTGTGAAGAAAATTATAAAAGCCACATATGACAAACCCACAGCCAACATCATGCTGAATGGGTGAAGTTGAAAGCATTTCCCTTAAAATCTGGAACAAAACAAGGATATCCATTGTCCCCACTTCTATCCAACATAGTGCTAGAAGCCCTAGTCAGAGCAATAAGACAAGAGAAAGAAACATGGTATCAAAATCAGGAAAGAGAAGGTCAAGCTCTCCCTGTTACTGATGGTATTATCTTGTATCCAGAAAACCTTAAAGACTCTACCAAAAGACTCATGGAATTGATAAATAAATTCAGCAAAGACTCAGGTTACAAAAATCAATGTACACAAATCAGTAGCATCTCTATATACTAATAACAGTCAAGCCAAAAGTCAAATGAAAGACTCCATACTATTCACAGTATTCATAAAGAAAACAAAATACCAAGGAGTATACTTCACCAACAGTGTGAAAGATCTCTACAGGAGAACTACAAAACTGATGAATGAAATCACAGATGACACAAACAAATTAGAAAACATCCCCCACTCATGGATTGGTAGAATCAACATTGTTAAAATGTCCATACTGCCCAAAGTCATTCACAGATTCAACACAATCCTCATCAAAATACAAACATCATATTTTACAAATCTAGAGAAAATAATTAAATGCTTCACTTGGAACCAAAAAGAGCCCAAATAGCCAAAGCAATCTTAAGCAAAAAAAAAAAAAAACAAATCTGGAGGTATCACATTACCTGACTTCAAATTATACTACAAGACTATAATAATCAAAACAGCATTGTATTGGCATAAAATCAGAGACATAGACAAATAGAACAGAATAATAGAGAACTCAGAAATAAAACCATCTACCTACAACCCACTGATCTTATACAAAGCAGATAACAACATACACTGGAGAAAGGATGCCCTACTTGGTAAGTAGTGCTGGAGAATTTGGATACATATAGACACACCCAGAAGAAAGAAACAGACTCCTACCTCTTGCCCGTAATTACAAAAATTAATTCAAGATGGATTAAAACTTAAATGTAAGGTACTGAACCACAAAAATTCTAGAAGAAAATACAAGGAAAACTTTCTACACATCAGCCTAGGGAAACAATTTATGACTAAGACCACAAAGGCAATTATAGCAACAAAATATAAATAAATAAATGGGACTTCTTTGATATTTATAATAACATTGAATCAAGTACCCTATTGTACAAGCTAGAGACACAGAGGTCAACCTTAACCATATCTTCTTTCACACTCATGAGACACCAAGTTGTGTACATTTGTCATCCCTTGTCTCTCTCTGTCTTTTTTTTTGGGGGGGGACAGAGTCTCATTTTGTCCCCCCAGTAGAGTGCTATGGCATTCACAGCTCACAGCAACCTCAGACTCTTGGGCTCAAGCAATTCTCTTGCCTCAGACTCCCAAGCAGCTGGGACTATGTGCTCACCAGAACAGCTGGCTATTATTTCTTTTAAGTTTTCCAAGAGATAGGATTCTCGTTTTTGCTCAGGCTGGTCCTGAACTTGTGAACTCAGGAGATCTGCCTACCTGGACCTCCCAGAATGCTGGCATTATAGGCGTGAGCCACTGTGCCCAGGCCCTTGTCTCTCTTGAGTCAATATTTTCTCTTTCTTCAGGTTCTGACCTGCTAATCAGGACAGGTGTGGGGGAGAAGGGGGAATTTTCAACTGTTCTCCCTCCCTACCGTTTTTCCTGGATGTTGCTGTCCACTAATCTACTTAGGCGATGATGCAGAGGAAGCACCACAGATGAAATGATTGATTTGAAATGAGAAGACTGAAGCTCACTCAGGCATTCAGTGACTACCCATCTTTACTAAGATTCTTATATACCCCAAATCATCAGATAGCAATATCCAAGAATAAAGAACACAAAAGATAAAATCTTCCGTAAACATTCCTTATTTGCATTAATACAACAAAGCACACGCACATACCTTTCTAAACTAAGAATATCCTGTTTGGAGACAAACAACAATGGAGATAAACCACAAAAGTGCTGGGTTGTCTGTTCTGTTTTCCTACTTCCCTATATGATTAACTGAAAGTTATTGTGTAAATTGAAGTAGAGAACAAAGTGCAATGGCCCACTGCCCCAGGCAGGTGATTAATCCCCAGCTGTGACTTGGCAGGGCCCTCTGGCAATTGTTTTCTTTAGGGCATAACTGCCTGCATTTTTCAGCAAGGCCGCTTCTGCAAGCTGAGGGAAAATATCCCCCAAAACTCAAATCTAGCCCAAGTACTAGAAATGTTCCTTCTCAGGGCCCTGTACCTCAAGGAGTACAAATGAGACTGATTCTCCTTACAAGGGTGCAGGGGACTGTGCTCCTTCACTGACTCTCCTTCCTCAATCCCTCTCCATTCTTAAATACACTCAAATTATTCCTCATACTACAGCCAGTCTGTTCCTATGTCTAGAATGCTTCACATGGTGCTCAGAACCTGTGGCTTGGAGCTACCTCTGTCTGCATCCTCAGCTCTCAGCACTGAACCACCTGGTGCCCCCATTCCTTTTATTCCAGCCCAAGGACACTCCCCAGTCCTCCTGTGGGAGGCCACTCATCTCCAGGAAGCCTTCTCTCTGCCCTTCTATGTCAGACTCTACAGCAGTGTTTTTCAACCTTTTTAATCTCATGGCACACTTGAACCTATAGTTAAACTTCAATAGCACACTTAAATTATGTTGATCACAAAAAAAGTAAAAAAAAGAAGAAGTAATTATCTTTATAAATTTTCACAGGATACTAGTGGAGGGAGGGGCAAGATGGCTGACTGGAAGTAGCCTCCAGAGGCTCCTGTCCAAAAGAAAGGATAGAGTCCAGAAACTGCCCAACTGAGCCAAAGACTGGGAGCCCAGACAAGAGAGAGAAGTGACAACTACAGGTCACCTCTGCTGAGGCAAGCTGCAACTCCAAGAAACCAAGCTTCAGGCAGAAAGATTGAACTAAAGTTTTCCGCCATTCTGAACTTCCAGTACACCCTTTCCCCCACCTGATGAACCAGAAGCCTGACCCCTGCTGACACTGAGGGAGGAGGGTTTGAGCAGCACCCACCCTCCCTGTCTGCCGGACCAGGCAGCCTGCCAGGTCAGAGACTCCGGAGCTCCGCGGAGCCCCCACTCACCCCACCCCCCCATGCCAGGGACTCTGATGGGACCTCTGCGCAGCTCCACTCTGTGCCCTGCTGGCTCCGGCCCACCTCCTGCCACTGACAGGGACTCCAGCGGGAACACCAAGCGACTCCAATCTACACTCCACCAGGGTTTCTACTACAAAACTTAGAAGTGATCAAGGAATACAGCAATGTCTCAGGTTACAAAATCAACACTGATAAATCTGTAGCCATTAAATATACCAACAATAGCCAAGCTGAAAAAACAGTCAAGGTCTCTATTCCGTTCACAGTAGTGCCAAAGAAGATGAAATATTGGGGAGTTTGCCTGACAAAGGATATGAAAGATCTCTATAAAGAGAACTATGAAACTCTAAGAAAAGAAATAGCTAAAGATGGAGGGAGGGGCAAGATGGCCGATTGGAAGCAGCTTCCAACAGAGGCTTCTGTCCAAAAGGAAAGATAACCTTCAGAAACTGCCCAATTGAGCTGAAGACTGAGAGCCCAGCTGCAGGTCACCTCTGAGGCAAGCTGAGATGTTCAGAAACCAGGCTTCAGGCAGAAAAACTGAACTAAAGTTTTCCACTATTCTGAACTTCCAGGAAACCCTTCTCCACTTACCTGACGCTCCAGAAGCCTGACCTCTGCTGAAACTGAGGGAGGAGGACTTAAGCAGTGCCCACTCTCCCTATCTGCCAGATCAGGTGGCCACCAGGTAAGAGACTTGGGGCCCCACCGAGTCCCAGCCAGCCCCCAGGCCAGGGACGCTGCAGAGACAGCTCGGATCTGTGCCCCACTGGGCCTCAGCCTGCCACCTGCAGCGGCCAGGAACTCCACCAGCACCCCTGCCCGGCCTTGGCCCACACCACCAGCAGCCTGGAACTCCGTGGAGACTTCTGCGCCCCCTGATTTACACCCCCGGGTCTTAGCCTGCTGCCAGCAGCAGGCAGGAAGTCCGCAGGGACTCTCCCATGGTGCCGATCTGTGCCCTGCCAGGCCTCAGCCCACTGCCCACCGCCCACCAAGACCCCTACCCATCTGTGCCCCAGGCCCGCCGCCCACAGCAGCCAGGAACTCCACACGACCGGGACCTCTGTGCGGCCCCAATTGGCACCCCACTGGGAAGTCCACTGGGACTCCCTCCTGGGGCGATCTGTGCCCTGCCCAGCCTCAGCCTGCCACCTGCCGGGACCCCCATGTGGCTCTGATCCACGCCCTCCAGGACTCGGCCCTCTGCTTGCAGCAGCCAGGGACTCTGCCAGGCCTTGGCTCACCGCCTGGCCTGCTGTGGCCAGGATCTCCACTGGGACCTCCGTGATGGGCCTTTGCCTGCTGCCAACTCCAGCTAGGGGCTCCACCAGGAACCTGCCAGGCCTTCGCCTGCCTGCCTGGGCCAGACTCTGGAAGCCACACAACCTGCCTCCTCCCCTACCCTCTCTGCCTCCACCCTGGTCCAGCCTGTCTGGCCAGGAACCTAGGAGGCTGCATGACCCATGCCCTCCCTCCAAAGCCCTCCTCCCAGCCATAAACTGCTGGAGGCACAGGCTCCCTTTGCAAAGGCCACCAGGTGCTCCATTCCATGCCCTGCTGCTTGATCCAGGCATGCCACACCCGGAGCTGCTCCTGCAGCCAGAACTCCCTGGGTGGGGCAGTCCCAGAGGAGCTACACAGGGTCACTCCCTACAAAGATCCAGTAACTACAGAGTGATCCTGCCCAGGTCTAATCTGAGAAAGACACCTCCCCAAATCTGAGGACAGTGATAGGCAACAGTGAAAAATAATCATGAGGTGGAATCAACAGAAAAACTCGGGCTATATGAATAATCAGAGTAGATCAACTCCCCCAAGGAACAGCAAGGTAGATACAGCAACAAGGTAGATACAGCCCTTGCATATGCAAATGGCTGAGATGTTAGAAGTTGAATTCAGAGTCCGGACAGCAAATAAAATCAGTGCAATGGAGGAAAAGATGGAATTAGAATTTCAAACAGTAATCCAAAAGATGACCCAAAAGATGTCTCAAGAACTGAACAAATTCAAAGACAAAATGACCAAAAATTTTGACACATTGAGACAAGAAGTTGTAGCCCTCAAAGATCTGAGAAATACAGTAGAATCCCTCAGTAACAGAATGGAGCAAGCAGAAGAAAGGATTTCTGACATGGAAGACAAAGCTTTGGAATGCTCCCAAACTTCC
>CAUYRH010099313.1:0-11013 GCA_963574655.1 Perodicticus potto
AGGTCCCACTCAGACCCACTGAGTCCGAGGCTGTGGGGAGGGGAACAGTCTCACTCCTCCTGGTTCTCTTCAAGTAGGATGGACCATGTTGAAGGTTGCAAGACACGTATGAAATACCGGTAATGCTTTAGAGTTGTCAGAAAACAGCACATTTTTTTCCTCTAGAGCTATCAAATCCCAAAAGAGCCTTACTGGTTCTTATTTAAATTCACAGCCTAAATTGGACTTAAGTTGAGACCTCTAAGGCAGACAGGAGACGCAGAAGAGCTGTGTTAAGAAAAGGTATTTTTTGTGGTTACCTGGATGGAGTTGAAGCACATTCTTCTTAGTAAAGAAAGTATCACAAGAATGGAAAAGCAAGTATTCGGTGTATTCAATCTTAATGTGAATCCAGTAGATGAACAACTAGACCCCCATATGAGAGAAAAACAAAATTAAATTAAGGGGTGGGGAAGGAGGAAGTTGATTGGTGAGCTCTCATCTAATGAGCACAATGTAAGGGTGAATAGCACACCACCTGGTGAGGGGCTCCATTACAACTTGGACTTTACCTAGCAAATGAAAACAATGTAACCTAATCATTTGTACCCTCATATTAAGCTGAAATAAATAAATAAATACATTTTAAAAAAGAAATGAGAACTAAAAGCAATACACCATATTTGATTGGTTCATGAAAATTACTGAGCAATTAGCTAATTTAAAAAGGAATCTATGGGTAGATGGCCACGTTATACAATGTTCATTTTCTGATGTTGATGCTTGTACTCTGGTTATGCAGGGAGGCATCCTTGCTTCTAGGAAATACATACTGAAGTATTTAGGGACAATGAGGATTCATGTCTGTAACTTACTCTCAAATGGTTCAAAAAAGAGAAAAAGAATAATGAAGCAAAACCTGAAAAATGTTAACAATTGGAAAATCTTGGTAAAGGGTATAAGTAGACTGTAGTACTTTTGCAACTTATCCGTAAACCTTAAAGTATATTTCAAAATTGAAGGCTAAACAGAAAGGGGGAGTGGAAGGTTATCACCAAAGTTTTGACAGTAGTGAGCTCTGCATTAGGAGTTTCTAGATACTTAATTTCCATTTTCACTTAGTTATATATTCTATGCTTTATACAAAGCCCCAATATTATTTTTATGAAAGTAAAAAGACAATACTAATAATCTCTTAATGACTCCCCATTGCCTACAGAACAAAGTCCAACTTCCTTACACAGCTCACAAGGTGGCACTGCTTCTGTGGCCATCGGTCCTCACTGCAGCCACATGGCTAGATTCGAGTTGTGCCCTGATAGTCGCGGATGTGCCCACTCAGTGTTTTTAGTCACATCTTCCTGGAATTCCCTCCCTCTCTTCTCCATCTCTCCAATTCCTTCCCATTTCAGAAAGCCTACTTTGAATCCAAATCCTCTATAAATCCTACCCTGACTGACCACCCAGCGAAAACGAGCTCTTCCTCTCCTACCATTGCTTGTATAATTGGGCAATTAAAAAATTCCAAAGCCATAAATATTTATTGCGTGTTTACCATATGAAAATAACCATATAAGGCACCCTACTCCAAGATAAATAAAACACTTTCTCCTAAATAGAGCATAAAATAACTACTCAAAATCATAATCACATGCAGATCTTACTGTGGACTGTGAAAAATGCCACAGAGCTGGTTTTGAGGGGGGAAGAGGAGGAGAGGAGTTACCCCTTGTTGCATGGACATTACTGGTTAGACCAATAATGCTGGATGATATATGTTGTCATATATAACAATGCCTCATTTTACAGGGATAGGGTACAGGGCTCAGGAAAGTTACAAAACAACTAGCCAAGTTTGGATAACTGATTAAGTAGTAGTAAAGAGTCAGAATTCAGACCCAGGTCTATTGTCTTCAAAGCCTTATTCTTTTCACTACCTCTCACCTAGTTCATGATTTAAGAAAAGTTAATGAATAAGCAGGCATTTGTGATGAGGCCTGATTCATGGGTAGAATTCGATAAATTAGAGAAAGAGAGAGAGAAGTATAGGGCAGAGATAAGGAAGAACACAGTGAGTTTAGGTGGGAATGGTCAAGTCAGGCTCAGAGTGTGTGTAGTGAACTAACTTTACTGTTTCAGACTTCATTTTACACACTTATGTATACTGTCTCATTTAATGCTCATGGTGATCCTGTGAGGTAATGTACAGTGAACTTTTACTGCAGAACATCCCACCTCCAAACACACAGTGACTTAAATGAGCACAATGGCTGTGCGCTGTGGCAGTTTGGCCTTGGCTCAGCTGGGAGGCATTCTGGCCTTGCCTGACTAGCTAAGATGGCCCCAGGTGCATGTCTGGTGGCTGGCAATCGGCTGGAGGACAAACGGGACCCCAACCATCCTCTCCACAGGGCTGCCCAGAAGGTGGGTTCAGTCCCTCAAGTGTGGAGAGGGAATCATCCAGTCCTGTTGAGACCTATGCTCATAACTTGCACAGATTGCGTCTGCATATTCTATTGACCTGAGGAACTCACAAAACCAGTCCAGACTTTAGGGGTGGGGAATGATAACTCAACTTCTGAT
This sequence comes from Perodicticus potto, assembly GCA_963574655.1. Lineage (NCBI taxonomy): Eukaryota > Metazoa > Chordata > Mammalia > Primates > Lorisidae > Perodicticus > Perodicticus potto. The sequence continues at coordinate 2,563 of CAUYRH010099313.1, forward strand.
TGCAAAAATAATAAATGGCTATTCATAGGTTAAGGGTATAAAAGTGCAAAAATATTTATGTTTTAGAAAGATTTCACTATTCTAGTGCTTCATGCAAGTTAACTCATTTATTCTTCAAATTAACAGAAGTTTGAGACCAGCCAGAGCAAAAGTGAGACCCCCATCTCTACCAAAAATAAGAAGTAAATTAGCTGAGTATTGTGATGGGCACCTGTTACTCAGCTACTCAGATGCTGAGGCAGGAGGATCACTTGGGGACATCGAAGCTCTAAGCCCTAATGTGAGATGGGGTCTTTGGGAGGTAATTAGTTTTAGATGAGGTCATGTGGGGGGTCTTTATGATGGGATTGTAAGAAGTACTCTTATAAGAAGAAAAAGTAAAGAACTTGTATCTCCCTCTCTGGTAGTTTATAAGCCAGGAAGAGAGACCTCACCAGGGAACTGCGTAAGTTGCACCGTGATCTCTGACTTCCCAGCTTGTGAGAACTATGAGAAATAAGTTTCTGTCATTTAAGCCTCTTGGTCTTTGGTGTTTTGTTGTGGCAGCCCCTGCTAAGACAGATTTTGGTACTGAGAAGTGGAGCACAACTTTAACAAATATGCAAAAATGCAGAAGTGGGTTTGGAACGGGGCACTAGACAGAGGCTGGGAGAATTCTGAGATGCATGCTGGAAATATGGATGTTAAGACTGAAACCCAGTGGGGTTTCAGATGGAAATGAGAAATAAGTTACCAGAAAGTGGAGAAAAGATGTTCTTTGTAATAAAGTAGCAAAAAAAACTTGGCTGAACTGTATTCTAGTGTTTTGTGGAAGGTAGAACTTGCAAGAGATAAAATTGGATATTTAATTGAGATTTCTAAGCAAAGTGTTGTGGGAGTGGCTTAGATCCTGCTGATTGCTTATAGTAAAATTTGAGAAAAGAGAGATAAATTAAAGAAGGACTTATTAGGTAGAAAGAAACCAAACTTAAAGATTTGGAAAATTCTATGCCTATCCATTTTGCAAAAAAACTTCCCTAAAAACAAAACAAAAAAAATGTTGTTTTGAAAAGAACCATAAAGGTGTGAAAGAATAACCTTTGATAAGGAGATTAGTTGGGCACAAATCATAGACCTAACCAGCTACCCCAGTAAAAACACTATTTGTTGGAATTGAAGGGGACAGAGATGGAACAAAATGAAGGAAGCCTGGAGTGGTGCCTGTGTCTCAGTGGGAAGGGCGCCAGCCCCATATACAGAGGGTGGTGGGTTTGAACCCAGCCCCGCCCAAAGTGCAACAAAAAAAATAGCTGGGTGCTGTGGCAGGCACCTGTAGTCCCAGCTACGCAGGAGGTGGAGGCAAGAGAATCGCTTCAGTCCAGGAGTTGGAGGTTGCTGTGAGCTGTGATGCCACTGCACTCTACAGAGGGCAATAAAGTGAGACTCTGTCTATTAAAAAAAAGTAAAATAAATAAAGGAAGTCTGTGAGGTCTTAGACCATACAGGACCAGGCCATAGTGCTATCTGGCTGTAAACATGAGCTGCTTTACTCTTCAGGACAAGAAAAGAATGACCTTGACGGCATATAAGAGAGCAGCAGGATAAGGGACACCATCTTGGCTTCCACAAGCCAGACAGTGGTTGCCTGGAGTCTTGGGGGCAGGACACCCACATGGCACAGCTCTGGGGGTAGGACACCCACCTAGACCCGTGGGAATGATGCTGCCATCCCAGCAGGTTCAGAAAGCAGAGGATTATCCTGAAGCCTTGAGAGCTTACTCAGCATTTAAAATTTGCTTGGGACCTTTCCTTCTCTCCTATTTCTCCCTTTGGGAACAGGAACGTCTACCCTATGCCTGTTCCAATATTATATTTTGGAAGCACAAAGCTTGTTGGAGTTTTAGCGGGTTCACAGCTGGAGACAAATTCATCCTCAGAATGAATTATACCTTAAGTCTAAGCTGTGTCTGATTTAGATGATATTTAGCTGAGACTTTGGTCTTTAGACTTTAGAGTTGATGCTGGAATGAATTAAGACTTTTGGGGCTGCTGGGATGGAATGAATGTGTTAATGTTTTACATGCAATGAGGACATGAATTCTGGGTTCCAGAGGCAGAATGTTATGAATTGATTTGTGTCTAATAGTCATTTTGGCTTCTTATTATATTTTTTATGTATTTTAACAAGAGAGAGACTTGGCCATGCCGTCATATTCTTCCATGAGGTCTGGCAATGGATAACAGTCAGTAAAAGGCAGGCATTATTATTATTAATATAATCATGGTAATAAATGCGGCTTGTACTTTATGACTTTAGGCTATCTTTTTCAGCTTTGAATGCCCTTTTCTTATATGTAGAACACAATAAAGTTTTGTCAATAAATACTTGAAGAGATGTAAGTACCCACGGAGTCCAAGAGGAAAGTCCTATAGATATTGACATTTGGCAGAAAGATCATCCAAAGATGTGCTAGGACGATGCTGAGAGCACCCAGTCTAGGTAGGAGCATTCAGGACCTAATATAAACATCAACCTGAAACTCAGTGGGAAAAGGACAAGCTCTTGGCCAACTGAGCCTAGATTTAGATCTTGTTTCTTACTCTTGCTAGCTTGTAACCTGGAAGAAGTTTCTTAATTTCTTTGAACCTCTAAGTTTTATCAGTAAATGGAGAATAATATCATTATCTCAAGAGTTGTTGTGAGGACTAATGACTTAGAATATGTGAAGCATGGAAACATTATTAACCACTTATTAGTAGCTCAGTACATGACTGTTACTATGTATTATTACCCACTGGTGGGATAGAGAGTTCATGAAACCTAGATTTCAGTCTCAGCTCTGAAATTGGGAGTCACTTTCATTTTCTGGTTCTAAATTTCTATTATATACAAAGAAAATTCAGAAACTTTTCAGTTAAACATGGTGAATTGGAAACAAATGTCTATCTCCAGTCTCTCTCCAAATTACAGTAATATGAAATAAAAAATGGGGCTGAAATAAAGGAATAAAAAAAGACATAAATCTGCAAGGAAAGAGAATGGGAGATGAGGATGGGGAGGCAACATTAAAAAAAAAAAAGATTGGAAAACAGATAGGTGAGTAGTAACTGGACAAAGACACTAAAATCTAAGCCTGCAAGAGAAAACCATCTAAAAGCAATAGAGGCTGGGTGGTGGCCCTGCCTGTGATCCCAGCACTGTGGGAGGCTAGATAAGTGGATTGCTTGAGCTCCAGAGTTTGAGACCAATAGGATCAAGAGTGAGACCCCATTTCTACTAAAAGTAGAAAAAAAGGCTGTGTGCAATTGTAGGTGCCTATAGTCCCAGCTACTGGGGAGGCCGAGGCAAGAGGCTTTTTCTTAAGTTGGAAGTTGCAGTGAGAGAAGATGATGCTCTCCAGCTGGGAAGACAGAGCAAGATACTGTCAAAAACAAACAGGCTAGGCGCCTATGGCTCAAGTGGCTAAGGCACCAGCCACGTACACCTGAGCTGGTGGGTTCAAATCCAGTCCAGTCTGCCAAACAACAATGACGGCTGCAACCAAAAAAAAAAAAAAAATAGCCAGGCGTTGTGGCGGGCACCTGTAGTCCCAGCTACGTGGGAGGCGGAGGCAGGAGACTCGCTTTAGCCCAGGAATTGGAGGTTGCTGTGAGCTGTGATGCCACGGCACTCTGCCCAGGGTGATAGCTTGAGGCTCTGTCTCAAAACAAAAACAAAAAACCCACAAACAAGCAAACAAAACCCAATAGAGTCATTTGCATAAATTCAAAAATCCTGAGGAAATGGAAGCACAAGTACCTTGAAAGTTTGGATGCAGGATGAAGCTAATAAGAATAGAGTTCTCAAAGACAGACTTTTAAAATAGTGGTTAGAATAGCAGATCTCCCATACCCCATTTCAGCCAAGTGATGATCCTTCCCACGATTAGGAAGGGGAAAGGAAGGCTCTGCATTGAATAGATCAGGTAGGGGTGAAATACCATAGTAAAAGCAGAGCATAGAACAAACACATTGTAAAGTGCTCCAGAATATGTCATCCCAAAATATGCTACTTTGGCATAAAGGTTATTTTGAACTAAAGGCAAATGAAAATCAACAGAAGTAGGAAGAATTTTCTGCCCTCCTCCTAAAAGCAGGGCATAAATTTCTCTTTGAGGTTGTCTCTTAAAGTCCAAACATGATTTCCTTTGTTAGAATGATGTATAAGTCTCAAAGTCTAAATGCTTCTTTTAGCTTCACTTCTTTTAAAGTGAACTCCTATGCATATCAATATTAATAAAAGTTGTGTGCCTGTTCTGCTGTTAAACTGTCTTTTCTTAGTTTAATTTGCAGGCCTCCAGACACTGGACCTAAGAAAGTGGAGGAAAAGTGTTTCTTCCATGGCAACTGCCAATGCCATTGCTAGCTACTCCTCTTTCAGCTCCCAGAATGCTGACTGCCAGACTTACGTTCTCAAGCCATTACTGGAGGAGCAGCCTCCAAGAAACCAAGAAGTCCAAGAGGAAGTCCTACAGACACTGATGTTTGGCAGGAAGATCATCAAAGGAAGTACTAGGACAATGCCTAGGAGGGCAGATGCTAAGAGCATCCAGGAGGGGTGTGTACTACCATGGAAAAAATGGCTTGAGAGCACCTGCTGCATTTGAAAATACAGAGACACTTCTTAGTTCTGCCAGAGGATTTGGGAAAAATTTACAGAAATTGGGTATTTTTATTAGGAGAATATTTATAGATTACATAAAAATGATATTTCATAGTCTTAATAATGAAAACATTGAATAATTTATCCATAATTAGTGATCTATTTTGAAAAGATGAAAGAAATGTGTCTTAGATAGCAATCTAAGAGCCCTCCATATAAGGCATTATTAAAATAAAAAAAAAAAAACTCACAGAACCAAAAGAATTGAAATTTTACCTTGTATCTTCTCAGACCACAAGGCATTAAAGGTGGAACTCAATTCCAACAAAAAAAGTCAAACCCACACAAAGGCATGGAAATTAAACAACCTTATGTTGAATGACAGTTGGGTGTAGGAAGAAATAAAAGAGGAAACCATTAACTTCCTTGAGCATAACAGCAGCTCTTGCTTGAACTGTGAAGACATAGCTACCAAAACCTGTGGGATACAGCAAAAGCTGTCCTAAGAGGAAAATTTATCACTTTAGATGCCTACATCTGAAAAACAGAAATAGAGCACATCAACAAACTCACAAACCATCTTACAGAATTGGAAAAAGAAGAAAAATCTAAGCCTAAAACCAGAAGGAAAGAAATATCCAAAATTAAATCAGGCATTAATGAAATTAAAAACAAAAGAATCATTCAGAAAATTAACGAAACAAGCAGTTGTTTTTCTGTAAAAATAAATAAAATATATAAATCTTTGGCCAGACTAACTAGAAATATAAAAGTCAAATCTCTAGTAACCTCAATCAGAAATGATAAAGGGGAAATAAAAACTGATGCCCAGAGATACAAGATATCATCTCTGAATACTATCAGAAACCCTATGCCCAGAAATTTGACAATGTGAAGGAAATGGATCAATATTTGGAATCATACCCTCTCCCTAGACTTAGCTAGGAAGAAATAGATCTTCTGAACAGACTAATTTCAAGCACTGAGATCAAAGAAACAATAAAAAATCTCCCAACAAAAGGAAGCCAGCCCTGGTCCGGATGGCTTCACACCAGAAAGCTGTCAAATCTTCAAAAAAGAGATTATTCCCATATTGCATAAATTATTCCAAAAAATTGAGGAAGAAGGAATCTTCCTCAACATGTTCTATAAAGCAAACATCACCCTGGTACCAAAACCAGGAAAAGACCCAACTAAAAAGGAGAACTTCAGACCAATTTCACTAATGAGTATAGATGCAAAAATTCTCAACAAAAAAATCCTAGCCACTAGATTTTAGCTTAACATCAAAAAAGTCATACATCATGACCAAGTAAGTTTCATCCTAGGGATGCAAGGATTGTTTATTTTTTTTTTCCATTGGAAAAGGATTTTTATTTCACCATAAAAATGCAAACTGGAGTAAACACCATCTTTCCTAATGCAAAATTTACAGCTATGTTTTAAGGATTGTTTAATATACACAAATCCATAAACATAATTCATCATATCAACAGAAACAAAAGACCATATGAGCCTCTCAATAGATGCAGAAAGAGCATTTGATAAAATCCAGCATCCTTTTCTAATTAGAACACCGAAGAGTATAGGCATAGGTGGAACATTTCTGAAACTGATCGAAGCTATCTATGACAAACCCACAGCTAATATTTTACTGAATGGAGTAAAACTGGAAGCTTTTCCGCATAGAACTGGAATGAGACAAGGTCGTTCTCTATCGCCACTACTATTCAACATAGTGCTGGAAGTTCTAGCTAATACAATTAGGCAAGAGAAGGAAATTAAGGGTATCCAAATGGGAGCAAATTCTCCCTCTTTGCTGACAATATGATCTTATACTTAGAGAACCCCCAAAGACTCAACCACAAGACTCCTGGAAGTCATCAAAAAATATAGTAATGTCACAGGGTATAAAATCAATGTCCACAAGTCAGTGGCCTTTGTATACACCAATAACAGCCAAGATGGGAGGAAAATCAAGGACACAACTCCCTTCGCCATAGCTTCAAAGAAAATGAAATATCTAGGAATATAAGAGGTACTTCACCTAACAAAAGAGGTGAAGAACCTCTATCAAGAAAATTATGAAACCCTAAGAAAAGAAAAATAGCAGAGGATATTAACAAATGGAAGAACATACCATGGTCATGGCTAGGAAGAATCAACATTGTTAAAATGTCTATATTTCCCAAAGCAATCTAAAGATTCAATGTCATCCCTATTTAAATATCAACATCGTACTTTCCAGACTTGGAAAAAAAAATTCTTCATTTTGTATGGAACCCAAAAAAAACCCTGTATAGCATCACACATCGCTTCTGACACCACTTGTCAGGGTCCAGGACTGGCCAGGTCTCAGGCCCGGCTTAACTAGGTTCCAGACGCGGACCACTAAGTTACATTGCTCAGGTACAGTTTCCTCTTAGGTGCCTGAGGGCTATCTACTTTAGCTGGAGAGAGAGAGTGTGTGTCTTAGAGAGAGTAAAGCAGTCTTCTTAGAAAGATAGATCTTAATCTTTAGCGGAACTTGGTAATCTTCAGCAGAGACATGCCATGCTGGCATTCTGCTGGAAGGAGAGGAGACAGAGTCAGAGTAAGCGATTCCGTGATAGAACACGCATGCTCTTTGACTGCCTTCTCCTCCAGCCTAATATAAGGCTGATCTCATGCTTCTCGACACTACAGGTGTAGAGACTGCCAATTCACCACTGTTCTCATCTCATGAGCTCTCATGCTTGTTAGGAGAGCTAAATCTCTCTCCATGCCCTTTCCACCAAAGTGTTCCATTATTGAGGTATTTCTTATAACTCTCACTCCTCCTAGCCATAGGCTATATGGGCTGCAACAGTATAGCTAAGGCAGTTCTTAGTAATAAAAACAAAGCTGGGGGCATCACCATACCAGATTTTAGGCTGTACTACAAGGTATAGTCGTCAAAATGCTATGGTTTTGGCACAAAAATAGAGACATAGACATTTGGAATTGAATAGAAAACCAAGAAATGAAACTAACATCTTACAGCCACCTAATCTTCAATAAACCAAACAAGAACATACACTGGGGGAAAGAATCCCTATTCAATAAATGGTGCTGGGAGAACTGGATATCTACATGTGAAAGACTGAAACTGGACCCGTACCTTTCTCCACTCACAAAAGTTGATTCAAGATGGATAAAAGACCTAAATTTAAGGCATGAAATGATAAAAAATCCTCAAAGAAAGCATAGGAAAAACACTTGAAGATATGGGCCTGGGAAAAGACTTTCTGAAGAAGACTTCCATGGCAATTGCAACAACAACAAAAAAAACAAATGGGACTTAATTTGAAGAGCTTCTGTACAACTCAGGAGACAACAAACAAAGCAAATAGACAACCTACACAATGGGAAAGGATATTTGCATATTTTGAATCAGACAAAAGCTTGATAACTAAGATCTATAGAGAACTCAAATTAATCCACATGAAAAAAGCCAACAATCCCATATCTCAATGGGCAAGAGAGATGAATAGAACCTTTTCTAAAGAAGACAGATGAATGGCTAGCAAACATGAAGAAATGCTCATAATCCCTAATTATTAGAGAAATGCAAATCAAAACCACCCTGAGATACCATCTAACCTCAGTGAGAATGGCCCACATCACAAAATCTCAAAATTACAGATGTTGGCGTTGATGTGGAGAGAAGAGAACACTTTTACACTGCTGGTGGGACTGCAAACTAATACAACCTTTTTGGAAGGACGTATGGAGAGCCCTCAAAGAACTCCAACTAGACCTCCCATTTGATCCTGCAATCCCATTACCGGGCATCTACCCAGAATGAAAAA
>CAUYRH010099317.1:0-20416 GCA_963574655.1 Perodicticus potto
GTGTTGTGGCAGGCACGTGTAGCCCCAGCTACTTGGGAGGCGGAGGCAGGAGACTCGCTTGAGCCCAGGAATTGGAGGTTGCTGTGAGCTGTGATGCCACAGCACTCTATCCAGGGTGACAGCTTGAGGCTCTGTCTCAAATAATAATAATAATAATAATAATAATAATAATAATAATAATAATAATAATAATGTTAAACAATGTAGAATGTGATCCCAACCTTTTTTTTTTGAGACAGAGTCTCACTCTTGGTAGAGTGCTGTGGCGTCACAGCTCACAGCAACCTCTAACTCCTGGGCTTAGGTGATTCTCTTGCCTCAGCCTCCCGAGTAGCTGGGACTACAGGTGCCCACCACAACGCCCAGTTATTTTTTGTTGCAGATTGGCCAGGGCCGGGTTTGAACCCGCCACCCTTGGTATATGGGGCCAGCGCCCTACCTACTGAGCCACAGGCGCCGTGCTGATCCCAACATTTTAATTTATTTTATTTTATGATTTTAAAGATAGAGTCTCACTCTGTTGCCCTGGGTAGAGTGCTATGGTGTCATAGCTCACAGCAACCTCAAACTCTTGGGCTTAGTTAGGCAAGTCTCTTGCCTCAGCCTTCCAAGTAACTGGTACTATAGGCACCTGCCACAACCCTTAGCTAATTTTTCTATTTTTAGTAGAGATAGGGTCTCGCTCTTGCTCAGGCTGGTCTCCAACTCCTGAGCTCAAGCAATTCACCTGCCTCGGCCTCCTAGAGTGCTAGTATCACAGGCACGAACCACCAAACCTGGCTCAACTTTATTTTATTTATTTATTTTGCAACAGAGTCTCACTATGCACCCTTGGTAGAGTGCTATGGCATCTCAGCTCACAGCAACCTCAAACTCTTGGGCCTCAGCCTCCCAAGTAGCTGGGATTACAGGCGCCCACTACAATGCCTGGATATTTTGTTGTTGTTGTTGCAGTTGTCATTATTGTTTAGCAGGCCCCGTCTGGGTTCGAACCCACCAGCTCCAGTACATGTGGCTGGTGCCTTAGCCGCAGAGCTACAGGTGCTGAGCCCTCAATTTTATTTTAAGATCCTATGGCCAGGCTGGGTGAGGTGGCTCATGCCTGTTATCCTAGCACCCTGGGAGGCCGAGGTGGGTGGATTGCTAGAGCTCATGGGGTCAAGACCAGCCTGAGCAAGAGCAAGACCCCATCTCTAAAAATAGCTGGGTGTTGTGGCGGGCACTTGTAGTTCCAGCTACTTGGGAGGCTGAGGCAAGAGAATTGCTTAAACCCAAGAATTTGAGGTTGCTGTGAGCTAATATGCTACAGCACTCTACTGAGGGTGACAAAGTGAGACTGGGTCTCAAAAACAAAAACAAAAACAAAAACAAAAGAAAAACCTGACTCAGCACCTATAGCTAAGTGAGTAGGGCGCCAGCCACATACACCGAGGCTGGCAGGCTTGAGCCCGGCCCGGGCCTGCTAAACAACGATGACAACTGCAACCCCTCCCCCAAAATAGCTGGGTGTTGTGATGGATGTCTGTAGACTCAGCTACTTGGGAGGCTAAGGCAAGAGAATCATTTACGCCCAAGAGTTTGAGGTTGCTGTGAGCCACAGCACTCTGCCAAAGGCGACATGGTGAGACTAAAAAAAAAAAAGATCCTATAGACAATACTATATTTATGTGCATATAATAAAGAAGCACCAAACTAGGACTTTAGGTGATCTCTTGATGGAAGTGGAGACACCAGAAGAAAACGTACTTTTACTTCTTACTTTTTACAATATTTTTGGTAGAACTATGAATTATTTCTATTTGAATACTGTGTTCAGTAGTTTCCAAAGAAAAAAATCTGAAAAATGAAAAAATATCAAACGGAAGTAAAGACATTTCTTCTGAGCATAACACCAAAGTCAGAAACCATGGAGAGAATCATTTAAAACTTTAAAACTTCCATCCAGCAAATGACAAACTTATAAAACGTATTTACAACATAGAAGACAGTGGTGGATACTGTGGGTTGTTCCCACAACTCCTCTCCTTCTGTTTGCAGAGTGCGCATTTTTGAGAGTCCTTTGCAGCTGGGATTCTGAGTATTTTCAGGTTGTGCCAATGAAATGCACTCTCACAATACTCAGAAGGTGGGTGTCAAGCACAGCCCAGCTTTCTGCTGCTGTTGCTATTAGCAACCCAGATTATGCAGGCTGAAATGTTTATAGGCAGCTGCAGCAAATACCCAGAAGGGTCCAATTATCAGATCAGCAGCTTTGTGGATAAGTAAGGGTTCAGGAAAGACTTGCAAAGAGGAGATGGCAAAAATGAAAGGGGCATAAGGGACAATGGACATTATTGAAAATACCATAAATAACATAGGGGGCAGAAATGAGAAAAAGACAATGACATAGAAAAAAGAATGAAGGATTAGAAAATGACAGTAAGGCAGGGCGCAATGGCTCACGTCTGTAATCCTAGCACTCTGGGAGGCCGAGGTGGGTAGACTGCTTGGACTCAGGAGTTTGAGACCAGCCTGAGCAAGAGCCAGACCCCGTCTCTACTAAAAATAGAAAAACTAGGCCGGTGAGGTGGCTCATGCCTGTATTCCCAGCACTGGGAGGACAAGGTGGGTGGATTGCCTAGGCTCACAGGTTTGAGACCAGCCTAAGCCAGAGCGAGGCCTCATCTCTAAAAATAGCTGGAAGTTGTCACAGTCCCAGCTACCCAGGAGGCTGAGGCAAGAGAATCTCTTGAGTCCAAGAGATTGAGGTTGCTGTGAGCTAAGACACCACAGCACTCTACCAAGGGTGACCAAGTGAGACTCTGTCTCAAATAAATAAATAAATAATGAAAAACAAGAAAAATAAATAAATAAATAATAAAAATAGAAAAAGTAGCTGTGCATCGGGGCAGGTGCCTATAGCCCCTGGTACTCGAGGGGCTAATGGAGCAACCCGTAAAGCATATGGCAAGGAGGAGTGAGAGTTATAAGAAACACCTGTAGCTTGGTATAGCGTAACATCCTGGTGAAAAGGGCATGGGGAGGGGTTCAACTCTCCCAACTTACATGAGAGCTTGTGAGAGGAGAGTGTCCGTGATTGGCAGTCTCTACATCTGTGGGCAAGTAGCTACCAGGTCACCTCTACAAGGGGCTGGAGGAGGGGCAGTGTCTGTGTTTCAAAGGAGTAGGGCGCTGGCCCCATGTGCCAGAGGTGGCAGGTTCAAACCCAGCCTTGGCCCCCACCCCCCAAAAAAGGGGGTGGAGGAGAAGGCAGTCGGGAGCTTAAATACTTTCTATTATGGACTCACTCACTCTGACTCTGTCGCTTCTCCTGCCTGCAAAACGCATGCACGGCAACACACAAGACTGCTAAGATGTATTCTTACTAAGACTGCTTTATGCCCTCAAATACTGTCTCTCTCTCTCTCTCCCTTCTGCTAAAGCAAATAGCCCTCAGGCACCTAAGAGCAATTGTTCCTGAGCTAGATAGCAAAGTGTCGGCATCTGGAACCTAGATAAGCCAGGGCTGGAGACCTGGCCAGTCCTGGCCCCAACAAGTGGCCACGAGGATGGGATCTGATAGGCTGAAGCAAAAGGATCTCTTGAGCACAAGAAACTGAGGTTGCTGTGAGCTATGACGCCAGAGCACTCTACCCAGGGTGACAGAGTGAGACTGTCCAAAAAAAAAAAAAAAAAAAAAAGCCTGGCTAGACGCCTGTAGTGCAGGGACACAGTGGTTACAGTGCCAGCCACATGCACTGAGACTGGAGGGTTCGAACCCGGCCCAGGTCAGCTAAACAACGACAACTGCAACCAAAAAATAGCCAGGTGTTGTGGCGGGCACCTGTAGTCCCAGCCACTTGGTAGGCTGAGGCAAGGGAATCGCTTAAGCGATTCCAATAGTTGGAGGTTGCTGTGAGCTGTGATGCTGCAGCACTCTACCCAGGGTGACATAGTGAGACTCTGTCTCAAAAAAAAGTGACAATAATAGAAGACAAGCAAGTATATAACTGGCATTCCTAAAGAGGAAAATTGAAAGGGATGAATAAAGATAGAATTAAAAAAACATTTGAAATAAGAAAAGTTGTGAATCCATAGACTGAAAGTCCACACAGTATCTTCCAGGACGATCACTGGTTGCAGAACAGTCCCACCAAAACATGTCCTTTCGCAGGGGCTGTCTTACACCTCAGTACTCAGATCTCAGCCCTCATTCAAGACAGACAATGGTGGCTTCCTTTCCAGTTCCCAGCCACCAAACTGTCTGTGCGACTTGACACAAAATGAATAACACCTAGTCAGTCCATTTGCACTGAACTGAGAGACGTTAGGAGGCCAATGCCAGTGAGCTTCTCCGCAGGGAGAGACAAGATTCTCACAGGCCTTTACTGAAATCTCAGGCATGAGATAACAGTACAGCGGCAAGCTTCAGAGGGAGAGGCAGGGTTAAAAAACTAGTTTATCTTGAACTGCATGGTTGAATTATTATTTTTTATTTTATTGATTTTTTTTTTAAGAGACAGAGTCTCACTTTATCGCTCTTGGTAGAGTGCTGAGGCGTCACACAGCTCACAGTAACCTCCAACTCCTGGGCTTAGGTGATTCTCTTGCCTCAGCCTTCTGAGTAGCTGGGACTACAGGCGCCCACCACAATGCCCAGTGATTTTTTGTTGCAGTTTGGCAGGGGCCGGGTTGAACCCACCACCCTTGGTATATGGGGCCGATACCCTACCCATTGAGCCATAGGCGCCGCCTGCATGATTGAATTCTTAACACATTTTGTTTTTGTTATTATTATTTTTTTTTTTTTTGAGACAGAGCCTCAAGCTGTCACCCTGGATAGAGTGCTGTGGCATCACAGCTCACAGCAACCTCTAATTCCTGGGCTCAAGTGCGTCTCCTGCCTCTGCCTCCCAAGTGGCTGGGACTACAGGCACCCGCCACAACACCCGGCCATTTTTTGGTTGCACCATCATTGTTGTTTGGTGGGCCCAGGCTGGATTTGAACCTGCCAGCTCAGGTGTACGTGGCTGGTGCCCTAGCCTGTTGAGCCACAGGCACTGAACCTATTATTATTTTTTTTGAGACAGAGCCTCAAGCTGTCGCCCTGGGTGGAGTGCCGTGGAATAACAGCTTGCAGCAACCTCCAACTCCTAGGCTCAAGCGAGTCTCCTGCCTCCGCCTCCCAAGTAACTGGAACTACAGGCACCCGCCACAATATCCAGCTATTTTTTGGTTGCAACCGTCATTGATGTTTGGCAGGTCTGGGCTGGATTTGAACCTGCCAGCTCAGGTATATGTGGCTGGCACCTTAGCCGCTTGAGCCACAGGTACCAAGCCTATTTTTTTTGGGGGGGGGCAGACTCTTACTCTGTCGCCCTGGGTAGAGTCCTATGGCATCAGTCTAGGTCACAGCAACCTCAGACTCCTGGGGTCAATCAATCCTTTTGCCTCAACCTTGCAAGTAGCTGGGACTACATGCTTCCACCACAATGCCTGGCTAGTTTTTCTATTTTTAGTAGAGATGGAGTCTGGCTCTTGCTCAGGCTGATCTGGAACTCTGAGCTCAAGCAATCCACCTGCTTCAGCCTCCCAGAGTGTTAGGATTACAGGTGTGAGCCACTTTGCCAGGCCTTAACATATTATGTTTACGGCACTTTTGTCTTGCCTTTTCCTTATCACTGCTAAGTATGACTTAGGGTGGGACAGTGTGCTTTGTCTAGTGAGTATTGTTTTTAGTTCTCAGGATGAGCAGTGATGCTTGGCTTCCCCCAGATCACTCTGTGTCTGGTGCTTAGCCATTTTAACCCTATGGTCTCTCCTACACCAAACCTAATACATCTGTCCATGCTTCTCTCCACGCCCTCCTCTCGATGGTTGGGGTTGGCTCCATCTGCTGCTTTCTTTTCAGAGCCTGGCTTTATAGGCTCTGAACTGATGGTGTTAAGTAAAGACAAGATGCGAATTAGTTTCCATTTTTATTAAAGTTTTGTTTTCTAAGGAATATATTACACTTAAAGTTCAATACCATAAATAAAGGCTTACATCTTCTATTTTACTTATTAAAAATGTAAACATAAAGAAAATAATTCCCCACTCCCTCCCCTATTCTGACCCAATGTATCAAAAAAACAAAACAACTCTTCCTTTCAGGTAAGTTCTTTCTTTAGAATGAGAAGCACAAACTTTATTAAAATATGTTAGTCCTCCTGGGCTGCAAAGACTTGTCAGGAATTACTAGTGCCCACTGCGATACGGGTACATGGAACTTATGGAACTATGACTGAAGCCCATCTCCTCCTGCTAAGACTACTCAGCTTCCCAAGGAGACGAGTTCTTCTCTGTCCATTCATCGCCCAAGTTCGTGAACAGTAGTAAGGCATCGAGCACAAGACACCGTGACGAATACAACACGCAAGAAGGCATCCTCCAGGAGGTGGGTCAGAGCCAGCAGTGACCAGGCAGTTCTGGATGGTTATTAGTTAGTTAGGGTGGGGTATCAGAGTTGGAAGGATTCTGAGAATCTGGTCATTTGATAGATGGCCTTAATCAGTAAGTCTTCTAAAATTGATGAGAATATTGATAAAAGTTTATAGACTACTCTGATAATACTTATCTTCTCAAAACTATTTAAATCCCATAAAATTGTGTTTCCACTTCAAATATCAATAAACTCTAAGCCCATACAGGCTGGGAACTAATTTTAAGCATAATTTATAGCATTTTCAGAATATCTATTTGGTCTTTAACAAAAATGGTATCCTATAGGAAAACTGTAAGGGTTACTGATTTTAAGAAATAAGTAAGGAAAAAAGATGTGTTTTAGGAGGATATCACTGGGATCTACATTAAGAATACTAACTGCTTGCCAGTCTCTTTAAAGCTCAAGGTTACTGACATGGCTTTTGCTTCCTTCCTGTAAATCCTGTTCTTGAAAACCTGAGACAAATTCACTCGGTATTTTTGATAATTGGGACCTTAAAACAATCAAAATGAACCTAAATCTGAACCAGAAAACTGAGGTAGTCAGTTTTTATAAACACTTAACCCTTTTTGAGTCAGGACTCCAAACTACTATCCCAAATCAGCCGCTCCTCATGCTCCTACCCTGCTCCACCTCACTTCCCCCGGTGCTACAGCCTGCTCAGTCCAACACGGGGACCGGTATTGTCCTCGCTAAGGTGAAGGGCATAACCTGCCACAGGATATCAACATGTAGGCCATTTCAAATTCTGCAGTGATAGCTCAGATTGTGTAAGTCTTTGCTTCACGGTCATATTCTAAGTGATTAAAACTAGACTTCTAAAATTTCTCACAGATTCAGTGTCCTTCTCAGTCCTGCTGAGTACACTATGTAGAATCAGTGATAAATAATCACATTTAAGCCTTACTAAAGAGGAAGGGAGACATCAATGCAGTTAGTTACCCTCAAGAACTGAAGATTTGTTGACATACTTTATCAGGTTTCATATCTGTGCAGAGAAAACACTGGCCTACCAGATTCCAAGCTTAATAAATATATATACAAAAAATGTCTATAATATTTTCTCCAGAAAGTCATTAGTGCAAATATAATATTAATAAAAATAAAGCAAAATATATTTCAAGTATAAAAAGCACCATGCCTGGAAACAATACTACCTAAATGGTATTACTGCACAACCATCAAAATATAGTGTGCCCATCACCATCAATCTCAAGTATATTATTAATCTATTGTATTTTTGGTGAAATTCTTTATATAGTTTCTCAGGATGATCTGTTATTATAATAGGTATAAAGTTTAGATTCTTAAAAGATTCTTTAAATATACATTCTTCATTTCTCTCTGACCTTGAACAATTTGTAGTATGTTTGACATAGGCAAAATCTGAGCACTGGTTTATACACCATTACTATAGGCTAAGAGTCCTTTATCTGAAATGCTTGGGACCACAAGTGTTTGGATTACAGATTTTTTGAACTTTGAATATTTATATATATATAATGAGGTATCTTGGGGATGAGACCCAACTCTAAGCATGAAATTCATTTATGTTTCACATACACCTGACACACATAGCCCAGAGTAAATATCATATATTTTTAATAATTTCGAATGAAACAAAATTTAAGTACTTATGTGTGGAATTTTCCACTTGTGGTGTCATGTTGGTGCTAAAAAAGTTTTGGATTTTGGAACATTTTGGATTTCAGACTTCTGGTTCTGTAAAAACCACCTATGTTGAAGTCAATTTCATGAGTAAGTTTGAGACTCCCAATTTTTCACAATGACAAATAACCTCCAATTTAAAACTGCATGCAAATATGTACTTTTAGGCTCGGCGCCTGTGGCTCAAGAGGCTAAGGCGCCAGCCACATACACCTGAGCTGGTGGGTTTGAATCCAGCCTGGGCCTGCCAAACAACGACAGCTGCAGCCAAAAACCAGCTGGGCCTTGTGGCAGGTGCCTATAGTCCCAGCTACTTGGGAGGCAGAGGCAGGAGAATAGCTTGAGCCCGGGAGTTGGAGGTTGCTGTGAGCTGTGATGCCATAGCACCCTACCCAGGGTGATAGATTGTGGCTCGGTCAAAAAAAAAAAAAAAAAAAAAAAAAAAAAAATGTACTTTTAAATTTATGCATTTTTTTTAAAGTGGCTTTTTTCTTTATTTTTTTTAATGTTGAGGCTGCTATTTGGCTCCAGTCCCAATAGTCAATTGGAATTCTTTTTTTTTTTTTTTAGAGATGAGATCTCTCTATATTGTTGGTTTCAAACTCCTGGGCTCAAGTCATCTTCCTAACTCAGTCTCCAAGTAGCTGGAACTACATGTGTGATTCACAATGCCTGGCTCCAGGATTAATTCTTAGTAATTACACTGCTTTGCTCACTTAGCACAATGTCTTAAATGGAGTACAGTAACTATATGCTGAATGGAAAGAAGAGAAGGAGGGGGAAAAGGGAGGGAGCTTGTCCAAGGTTTATATTTATAATGCCATAGGACTTCATTAGCTTTAGAGGAAAAACTGGGCATCACCAATCATTAAAGAATTTCAAACTGGAATTAGTAAATGAGGTTGCTAAGCTCTGGTACCAGAGTAGAATTACATCTGGGGACCTGAATCTGTGTGGTAAGAGGAGTATCAAATGTAGAAGGTAAAGGATATTTTAAAAAGGCAATCTTCCAACTTCTGTGGACTGAGCCTTATGTTTTGTGGTAAAGTAAACCCACTGGGTAGGCTCTACACCAAACCTATACTTTGCTATTAGTAAACAACTCAGACCATCTTGTTTTGACTTATATTTTTCTGCTTATACATAATTTTCAGATATTAGAAATTCTTCTGTAACAGTTTCTTAGCCCACTTGAAATAACTGCTTACTTGCCTAAATCAGAATTTTTTGTCTTCATTGTTCAAAAAGGAATAGTTCTGTTTTTGTGAGAGTGCAGTTGTCATAACTATTATTTCAAAAGTACACAATTATGTTTTCTTCTGTTTGCATGTCTTCAGTATTTTACAGGGCAGGATATTTTATTCTCTGCTTCCACATTTTTTCAAGTCACTACTAAACTAGTGGATAATACAACTGGAAGCTGAGCTCTGAAGATCAGTGAGTATAGAGGGCTGCCAAACACTGACAACAGTTCAGTAGTAAACTGCCACGCAGCTGGCAAAAAAGGCAAGCACGGTTAAATCGCAAGATTTAACAGAACATAATTTAAAAAATAAAACTCTTACAGGGGTGTCCAACCTTTTTTTTCTGCAGCAAACTAGAAGAGTAAGAATTGTCTAGAGCCACACATTAAATACACAAACATCAAGGAAAGTTGATGAGCAAACGAATAGGTCTGTGATATCCAACACCACAGATAAAATATTTCTCAAATAATCTGTATGCAGCCTATAGGCCATAGGTTGAACACCCTTGCATGAGAGCAATAATTTAAGTGTAGCATGTAAACCCATTACATTTTAAATAGGGAACAGTGACACAGAAATCTCAATTTCATTATTTTCTGTAAGTCAAACAACAATTTATACTTTCGAGGACAAGATTCACAACTTGCAGTCTTTTTTTTGCTTTTGAGACAGAGTTTCACTTTGTCACCCTTGGTAGAGCGCTGTGGCATCACAGCTTGCAGCAACCTCCAACTCTTGGCCTTAAGTGATTTTCTTTTTTGCAGTTTTTGGCCAGGGCTGGGTTCCAACTCGCCACCTCTGGCATATGGGGCTGGCGCCCTACTCCTTTGAGCCACAGGCGCTGCCCTTAAGTGATTTTCTTGCCTCAGCCTCCAGAGTAGCTGGGACTACAGGCGCCCGCCACAATGCCCAACTATTTTTTTTGGGCAGTTGTCATTGCTGTTTTAGCTGGCTGGGGCTGGGTTCGAACCCACCACCCTCAGTACATGGGGCTGGCACCCTACCCACTGAGCCACAGGTGCCACCCCACAACTTGCAGTCTTACAATAATTAGCTGTTGTTTAAGTTAATGCAGTATTTATGATGCTGCTTCTTGTTTTAAGTTAATGAAAATGCTGAGGTATGTAATCACTATGAAAATTCCATCAATTACCCACTTTATTTTATTTTATTTTATTTTTTGAGACAGAGTCTCACTTTGTCACCCTTGGTAGAGTGCCATGGCATTATAGCTCACAGTAACCGCAAACTCTTATGCTCAAGTAATTCTCTTGTCTCAGCCTCCCGAGTAGCTGGGACTACAGTCACTCACCACAAGGCTCAGCTATTTTTTTTTTAAAGATGAGGTCTAGTCTGGCTCAGGCTGGTCTCAAACTCCTGAGCTCAGCCAATCCACCTGCCTCGGCCTCCCAGAGTGATGGGATTAAAGGTGTGAGCAACTGTGCCTGGCCCACCAATTACCCACTTTAAAAGAAAAACTTGAGGAAGATTATATATCCTGAAAAATACATAATCTTGGTGACTTGAAATTCCTTCTTCTTCTCTAAGCTTTGAGGTGGATGGGTTGCTGATGGGGAGTGACTGCTTTGCTTCAAGGTCTGATTGTGGACAACACTTCCAAGCCAAAGTCAGGAATGCCACTTCTGCCGTCAGCACAGGTTGGCACTCACCCATATTTTGTGCTTTGTTCACAGGAATGTGGCATAGAAGAGTATCTTGAGAATTCACTTTTCCATCCCTAGTGCCACACACACAGAAGGAATCCAGCCAGCAAAGGAAATAGATTGCCTAGCAGAAGCCAGAGGGTAACCACCAGGCTAGAGGAACGGGAACAGAGATCTAGAATTGAAAACAATAAATTGACTCTCTATAGACATCTTTGGGATAAATCATGTCAATTAAATACTGATAAATCAACACAATTGATTATTAAAAATGAACATGGACCACTGTGGGAAGCCTAGAGTGGCTTTCTAAATGTACTTATTACATCGCTTCTCGGCCTTTTGGCTAAGATCAAGTGTAAATGTACTTATTACCACTGAACTATATACTTAGAAATGATACAGACAGTAAATTTTGTATGTGTATTTTACCTCGAGAAAAACATTTTTTATAAAAAGACTTCCTAAAACCCAGATCTGCAATTTTTTTTTTTTTTTTGAGACAAGAGTCTCACTTTGTCACCCTCAGTAGAGTACCGTGGCATGAAAGCTCACAACAACCTCAAACTTTTGGGCTGAAGTGATCCTTTTGCCTCAGCCTCCCAAGTAGCTGGGACTACAGGTGCCTGCCACAACACCCGGCTATTTTCAGAGGTGCGGGTGTTGCTCTTGCTCAGGCTAGTCTCTAACTCCTGAGCTCAGGCAATCCACCTGCCTCAGCCTCCCAGAGTGCTAGGATTACAGGTGTGAGACACCACGCCCTGCCAAAGTTTTTTTTTTTTTGAGACAGAGCCTCAAGCTGTCACCCTGGATAGAGTGCTGTGACATCACAGCTCACAGCAACCTCCAATTCCTGGGCTCAAGCAAGTCTCTTGCCTATGTCTCTCAAGTAGCTAGGACTGCAGGCGCCCGCCACAACGCCCGGCCATTTTTTGGCTGCAGCCGTCATTGTTGTTTGGCGGGCCCGGGCTGGATTCGAACCCGCCAGCTCAGGTGTACGTGGCTGGCGCCTTAGCCCGCTGAGCCACAGGCGCCGAGCCCCAAAGTTTTTTTTTTAATATTACAGAGAAAGAATAGAATATATATATATGTATGGAGGAAAAAAGATGTAAGCACCATGTCAAGGTTAAAAAATGGCACCCGAGAAAAGAAAAAAAAGTATCTTAGGGTAGCAAAGATCAAGACAAATAAACGAATTAACTGGGCACAGTGGCAGGCTGAGGTGAGAAGGTTACAAGAGTCATTGCGCTCCAACCTGGATGACAGAGCAAGATCGTGTTTAAAAAAGAAGCTAAATATGATACACAGGAAAGTAAAAGAATATATTGGCTATTCTGAGAAGGGATGAAGAACTCTCTTATTCTTCATGCCCCCTTTAACTAAGGTGACCATAACATTTATCACTCTAAACTAGTGCATTCTGAAAATAAAAAGGAGCACTATTAATGATTACACCAGGACAACAGATACCCACATGGATGATCTTGGGCAAACCAGGTTATGTGGCTCCCTATTTCTAAATATCTACCCATTCATCCACATCACCCCAGGCTTGCTTTAGAAACAGCAGAAAATTCTATGGAACATCAATTTTCTTAAGAGACAAGGTCTTATTCTGTCATTCAGGCTGAGTGCAGCAGCCCAAATATAGCTCACTGTAACCTTAAACTGCTTGGCTCAAGCAATCCTTCTACCTTAGCCGCCCAAGTGGGTGACACTATAGGGATGAGCCACCCCACCTACTTTTTTTTTTTTAGAGACAGAGTCTCACTTTATTGCCCTCAGTAGAGTGCCAGGGCGTCACAGCAACCACCAGCCCTTGGGCTTAGGTGATTCTCTTGCCTCAGCCTCCCGAGTAGCTGGGACTATAAGTGCCTGCCACAACGCCCGGCTATTTTTTTGTTGCAGTTTAGCTGGGACTGGGTTCAAACCCTCGGTATATGGGGCTGGCACCCTACTCACTGAGCCACAGGCACCGCCCCTTATTTTTTTTTTTTTAAACAGAGTCTCACTCTGTCACCCTGGATAGAGTGCCATGGTGTCATCGTAGCTCACAGAAACATCAACCTCTTGGGCTTGAGCCATCTTCTTGCCTCAGTCATCCAAGTAGCAGGACTATAGGTACCTGCCACAATGGCCGGCTAGTTTTTCTATTTTAGCAGAGACGGGGTCTCATTCTTGCTCAGGCTGGTCTTGAACTCCTGAGCTCAAGTAATCCACTCACCTCGGCCTCCCAGAGTGGTGGGATTATAGGCATGAGCTACTGCACCTGGCCTAAATTTTTTCTTTGTTTTTTTTTTTTTTTTTTTTTTAGACAGAGTTTCACTATGTCACCCTTGGTAGAGTGCTTTGGCGTCACAGCTCACAGTAACCTCCAACTCTTGGGTTTAAGCGATTCTGTTGCCTTAGCCTCCCAAGTAGCTGGGATTACAGGTGCCCGGCTATTTTTTGTTGTAGTTGTCATTGTTGTTTAGCTGGCCTGGGCTGGGTTTGAACCCGCCACCTTCAGTGTATGTGGCTGGCTACACTGTGCTACAGGTATGGAGCCCATGGTGAACTTCTATTCTTTCCCAAGAGAAGCAACTTGTATTTGTTACAAATTAATTTTATTACTATAAAATTCCTATAAAAAGCCAATTTACCTGAGAACAATGCTTCTTAAAGTGTGATCCCTGGACAAACAACATCATCATTACTTGGGAACTTGTTTTATTTTAGACAGAGTCTCACTTTGTCCACCCACAGTAGAGTGCTGTAGTGTCATAGCTCACAGCAACCTCAAACTCTTGGGCTCAAGCACTTTTCTTGCCTTAGCCTCCCAAGTGGCTGGGACTACAGGTACCCACCACAACACCTGGCTATTTTTTAGAGATGAGGTCTTGCTCTGGGTCAGGCTGGTCTCAAACCCCTAAGCTCAGGCAATCCACCCAGCCTTGGCCTCCCAAAGTGCTAGGATTACAAGCATGAGCCACCTCACCCCGTCCCCTTATGTTTTTCTATCTCACTTTGTGAGTGAGTATTTGAGTCTCCTTACATTTTTATCTTCTTTGTGGTTCTGTCAAATCCTTTTTTTTTTGCAGTTTTTGGCCAGGGATGGATTTGAACCCACCACCTCTGGCATATGTGGCCGGCGCCCCACTCCTTTGAGCCACAGGCGCCCGCCCAAGCCCTTTTTTGAGTATATTTCCCAGTGTCTTTCCTTCACTTTCATCTCAGCTGGTTATATATGATAAAACTAAAAAATATTTAATTGGGCTCGGCGCCTGTGGCTCAATGGGCTAAGGCGCCAGCCACGTACACCTGAGCTGGCGGGTTCGAATCCAGCCTGGGCCCGCCAAACAACAATGACGGCTGCAACCAAAAAATGGCCAGGCATTGTGGTGGGCGCCTGTAGTCCCAGCTACTTGGGAGGCGGAGGCAAGAGACTCACTTGAGCCCAGGAATTGGAGGTTGCTGTGAGCTGTGATGCCACAGCGCTCTACCCAGGGTGACAGCTTGAGGGTCTGTCTCAAAAAAAAAAATATTTAATTGTTGTTTGTATTTACTGAACAGTATTTTATTTACTCTCAATTTCCAAATAAATGAATGAAGCATTCCTTTTTTTGTGACTGTCAATGAATACTTTTATGCATCTCAGAGGTTTGTCACATAGAAAGGTTTCTCATTCTGGGGCAGTGCCTGTGGCTCAAAAGAGTAGGGCACCGTCCCCATATGCCAGCGGTGGCGAGTTTAAACCCAGCCCCAGCCAAAAACTGTGGAAAAAAAAAAAGGAAAGGTTTCTCATTCTTTCTTTTTTTGTTTGTTTGTTTGCAGTTTTTGGCCAGGGCCGGGTTTGAACCCGCCACCTCCGGTACATGGGGCTGGCAGCCTATTTCTCTGAGCCACAGACACTGCCCCATTCTTGCTCTTAATGAATACAAATGTCAAGTTTACCTACCCTAGATTTCTACTAGGTGGGAAGGAAGATTTTCCCATAAAACTCCAATCAGAGGAGATAAATCTCAGCTTGTTGTAGAGCTCCCTTCAAGGAAATTTTCAACATCTTGTAAGAATAGTCCTCTTCTTTATTCTACCCAAAGAGAGTACTTACCTAGTGGTAGAGCTCGGGTCAGGTTAGTAGCTGGAGGATCTGTTTCTGGAGGACAGAGCTCACAGAAATCCCAACATGATGGGCAGAGGAGGTTTCCATCGTGAATCCAGCCATTCATTTGAATACTGACAGGGAGGACTTGCCCAGCCCGACTACACAAATATGAAGTATCCTGGACCCAAACCTTCAGACCTTGAGGTGAACAAGAAACCTTCAAATAGAAAAAAATAAAAACATATCAGGAAAGATTCTAGTTGATATTTATCCTTCAACAATAGGAAAATATTTTAAAATTTACTGACCTATTGGCTGTAAAACACAATTTGGGATCTGGGTATATCTTTAACTTCATATAAAGGGGATTAAGTTATTAAGGGTCTAAAACAATTTTACTCAGCGGCAGTACTTAAAGTTTGAGTGTAGCATCTTTTTTAGAGTCTGAGGGAAGCTACAGATACTTTTCCTGAAAAAGTACAAATAAAGCACCCACTGAGCTTTAAAGACACTCTGATTTATAGGCCCATGAAGCAAAGTTATAGAGCTAAGATTCCTGAGTATTTCAGTATTCTCATATGCTATAGCTTAAATCTCTATCAAATAGCCATCAGTTAGGCACTTTAGTTGGGTGCGATGGCTCATGCCTATGATCTTAGGACTCTGGGAGGCTGAGGTGGGTGGATTGCTTAAGCATAGGAGTTGGAGACCAGCTTGAGCAAGAGTAAGACCCTGTCTCGAAAAAAAAAATATATATATATATAATATGTGTGTGTATATATATATGTATGTATGTATGTATATAAACTAGCCAGGCATTGTGGCAGATGTCTGTAACCCCAGCTACTTAGGATGCTGAGGCAAGAAGATCACTTGAGCCCAAGAGTTTGGAGGTTGCTGTGAGCCATGGTACTCTATTCAAGGTGAGGGAGTGAGACTCTGTCTCAAAAAAAAGAACATTTATATCTTAAAGGTGTGCACGGGATTTGGATCATAGAAAGGTAGATGTGACAGGTTGGGAAATAGAATACACATGGCTTAGAGATGAGAATTATATAAGAGTGTTGATAGGACAAGAGGAAAACTCCTTGATGAAGTTTAATTATTCCCATTGTAGAATTCTGGGAATTAAGTGTGGGCAGGTATGTTAATTCTTATTTTATATTCTACCTTTTAATAATTTTAGTTGCTTTTTTTTTATTTTTTTTTATTTTGAGGCAGAGTCTTACTCTCTCACCCTGGGTAGAGTACTGTGATGTCATCATAGCTCACAGCAACCCCAAACTTCCGGGCTTATGTGATCCTCATATCTCAGCCTCCTAAGTAGCTGGGACTACTACAGGCCCCCATCACAATGCCCGGCTGGTTTTTCTATTTTTAGTAGATACAGGGTCTGGCTCTTGCTCAGGCTGGTCTCAAACTCCTAAGCGCAAGCAATCCTTCTACCTCTGAAAGTCCCGAGGTTATGGGTGTGAGCTGCTACTCTGGCCTAGGGTCAATTTCTTAAACAGACATTAACCTAATCCTTCTAACTGGTACCACCAATTCCTGAACCTTTCTTGGGTTCTGCAGTGTAAATCAGGTTGCTTGGTTTCCCTGCTGCTGAATTTTTTTTTTTTTCTGAGATAAAGTCTCAAGCTGTCGCCCTGGGTAGAGTGCTGTGCACAGCAACCTCAGACTCTTGGGCTTAAGCAATTCTCTTGCCTCGGCCTCCCAAGTAGCTGGGACTACAGGTGCCTACTGACCGCAACCTCAAACTCTTGGGCTCAAACAATCTTTTCATCTCAGTCTCCTGGGTAGCTGAGACTACAGGCACCTACCACAACACCTGGCTAGTTTTTTCTATTTTTAGTAGAGATGGGGTCTCACTTGGTCAGGCTGGTCTTGAACTCCTCAGCTTAAGCAATCCACTGGCCTCAGCTTTCCAGAGTGCCAGCATTACAGACATGAGCCACCACACACAGCCTTTTAATGGAAGTTATTGAAAAGTGATTGGATGGCTAACAGCTGCCAGATTATAGCTGGAAATGTCTATTTCTAATTGCCTTCCATGAGATCTAAAAGCTAATTTTATATAAATTGTATGTGTGTGAAAAAGATCTTAATAAAGCTGTTACCAAAGAAAAAGTTAATTTTATAAGTAACTTTAAAAGTAATAGTTAAATTTCCAATTAGAAAAGTCCATTTAGCTCTTGCAGCTGAAATGGCACAAGGAGGGCTTATTTTTCAATTCTCAGGATCATATTGATCTTGAACTTCTGAGCTCAAGTGATCTACCTGACTTGGCCTCCCAGAATGCTAGGATTACAGGTGCAAGCCATGGTGCCCAGGCCAGGTGGGCATTTTGGTGGGCGCCTATATAGTCCCAGTCACTTGAGAGGCTGAGGAAGAAGGATCTCATTAGCCCAGGAGTTTGAGGTTGCTGTGCACTAGGCTGAGGCTATGTCGCTCTAGCCTGGACAACGGAGTGAAACTGTCTCAAAAAAACCCCAAACACAAAAAAACACCCAAAAAATCCCAAAAGGAACATAGAAAAGAGAAAAATTTTTTTTTTTATTTTTGAGACAGAGCTTCAAGCTGTCGCCCTGGGTAGTGCCATGGCATCACAGCACACAGCAACCTCCAACTCCTGAACTCAAGCGATTCTCCTGCCTCAGCCTCCCTAGCAGCTGGGACTACAGGCACCTACCACAATGTCCAGCTATTTTTTGGTTGCAGCTGTCACTGTTGTTTGGCGGGCCTGGGCTGGATTTGAACCCACCAGCTTAGGTGTATGTGGCTGGTGCCTTAGCCACTTGAGCCACAGGCACCAAGCTGAAAAAGAGAAAATTGTATTTTGTCCCCTTTGCATTTCTAATTTCAAAGAACAAACCTATTATTAATTTGCAATTGATATATTCTTTTTTTTTTTTTTTTATGTAGAGACAGAGTCTCATTTTATTACCCCCAGGAGAGTGCCAGGGTGTCACAACTCACATCAAACTCCAGTTCTGGGGCTTAGGCGATTCTCTTGCCTCAGCCTCCAAGTAGCTGGGATTACAGGTGCCCACCACAACGCCCGGCTATTTTTTTGTTGCAGTTTGGCTGGGGCTGGGTCGAACCTGCCGTCTTTGGTATATGGGGCCAGCGCCCTACTCACTGAGCCATAGGTGCCGCCCTATACACATTTATTTATTTTTTTTTGAGACAGAGTCTCACTATGTCATCCTCAGTAGAGTGCTGTAGTGTCACAGCTCACAGCAACCTTAAACTCTTGGGCTTAAGCGATTCTCTTGCCTTAGCCTCCCAAGTAGCTGGGACTTACAGGTGCCTGCCACAACACCTGACTATTTTTATTTTTTGTTGTTGTTGTAATTGTCATTGTTGTTTAGCAGGCCCAGGCTGGGTTTGAACCCGCCAGTCCCAGTGTATGTGGCCAGTGCCTTAACCACTGAGCTATGGGCGCCAAGCCAATTATATACATTTTTAAACAAATAGAGGCAATTTTTCTCAAAGAATGACAATACTGTTACAAGACATGAGCATCCAAACTAATATTCACATAAATCAAATTGGTCAGTAAATTAACTACATGAAAATACATATATTTTAAAATATAAAAACCATGAAAGACAAAAAAAATTCCTAATATTTGGTATAATTAATAATAAACATATAGTTTACCTGATAACATCCACTCCCCCAGTCTGGATAACTCAGCTTCCTCTCACATTTTTCCATGACAAATGCTGATTTCTGAATTAGACATACTGAATGAGGTCCATATTTTTCAGCACCATAGTTTTTAAAAATTTCTAAAGTAAACCAGAGAAGTTTCCTTAAAAATTGATTTTTGACTCAAAGAACATGCATTCCATATTTATGATTAAAAGTTTCTTTAAGAATTATTTTTTTCCAAGTCTTAAAAGTATGATGTTGGTATTTTAATAGGGATAGCATTGAATTTGTAGATTGCTATAAGACATTTTAACAATGTTGATTCTTCTTCCCAGCCAAGAGCATGGTATGTTCTTCCATTTGTTAATATCTTCTGCTATTTCTTTTTCTAGGGGTTCATAGTTTTCTTTATAGAGGTTCTTCACCTCTTTTGTTAGATATATTTCTAGGTATTTCATTTGCTTTGAAGCTACTAAGAAGGGTATTGTATCTTTGATTTCCTTCTCATCTTGGCTGTTATTGATATATACAAAGGCTACTGATTTGTGGACACGGATTTCATATTCTGAGACACTGTTGTATTTTTTGATCACTTCCAGGAGTTGTGTGGTTGAGTCTTTGGGGTTCTCTAAGTATAAGATCATATCATTGGCAAACAGGGAGAGTTTCACTTCCTCTGCCCCTATTTGGATGCCTTTATTTCCTTCTCTTGCCTGATTGTATTGGCTAGAACTTCCAGCACTATATTGAATAGTAGTGGTGATAGAGGACAACTTTGTCTTATTCCAGTCCTGAGTGGAAAAGCTTTCAGTTTTACTCCATTCAGTATAATATTAGCTATGGGTTTGTCATAGATGGCTTCATTTTGTATGGAACCAGAAAAAAACCTATGTAGCCAAGGCAATTCTTAGTAATAAAGACATTTGGAACCAAGTAGAAAACCAGGAAATGAAACAAACATCTTACAGCCACCTAATCTTTGATAAACCAAACAAAAACATACACTGGGGGAAAGTATCCCTATTCAGGAAGTGATGCTGGGAGAACTGGATGTCCACATGTAAAAGACTGAAACTGGACCCACACTTTTCTCCACTCAAAAAAATTGATTCAAGATGGATAAAAGACCTACATCTAAGGCAAGAAACATTTAAAATCCTCAAAGAAAGTGTGGGGAAAACATAAGAAGCTATTGGCCTGGGGAAGGACATTATGAAGAAGACTTCCGTGGCAATTGCGACAACAAAAATAAACAAATGGGACTCAATGAAACTGAAAAGCTTCTGTACAGGTAAGGCGGCAACAACCAAAGCAAAAAGACAACCTACACACTGGGAAAGAATATTTGCATATTTTGAATCAGATAAAAGCTTGATAGTTAGGATCTATACAGAACTCAAATTAATAAACATAAAAAAAGCCAACAATCCTTTAGATCACTGGGCAAGAGAGATGAACAGAACCTTCTCTAAAGAAGACAGACGAATGGTCAACAAACATATGAAAAAATGCTCATTGTCCCTAATTAGAGAAATGCAAATCAAAACCACCCTGAGATATCATCTAACCCCAGTGAGAATGGCCCACATCACAAAGTCTCAAAACTGCAGATGCTGGCGGTAATGTGGAGTGA
>CAUYRH010099318.1:0-26726 GCA_963574655.1 Perodicticus potto
TAGAAGATGGAGGGTTCCAGGACTTTACTCGTGAATGATGTATACAGGAATCGACTCCTATAACTTTAACAGTAGAAGAAGACAAGATAACAGGAAAGGGGGCTTCCCAAGTTGGGGTCAGGGAGGGTGAATTAGAGGGAGGAGTGATGGATTTTTCAATGAAATTTGAAATTCAGCATTGTAATTAATTTCTTGATTGCATTTCTTCTGAGTTTAAGGTGGTGGAGGTTGGTTAAGATGGATCATGGACAATTGCATGGATTCACTGACATCCTGGTCAAGCCTTTATTTCTCTTTTCCCTCTTCCTCTTTAGGGGATATCTTTATTAGAGTTTTACAGTAAATAGGTGTTTTAGCAATGTTCATTCCTCAGCTGACACACCTGCTTCCTCTGGTTAGATTATTTCTGTGCCTTTGGGAGCAGGGCCAGCCTTTAGCAAAACTGTGATGGTCTTTGACTTCGGACTCCCGACAGTTTATCTACAGGTTTATCTGTAACTATACTTTTCTTTATCTGTGTTCCAGACTTCCCCATAAAGTAGCATTGTGATTGTATTTTTAAAATTTTCTTCTCTGCTCCAAACTTAAAAGACATAGCTGTGGGGAGGCAAAAAACCCTCACACTAAACATTTTCATGGGCCAGAAATGGAAACAGTCAGCAGTAAGCTGAGACTGCAGTTAGGCCTGCTGGGCTATGGGTCCAGAAATAGGCAGAGTTAGGAGTGTGACTCCTGCAGGGCAATGAAAACCAAAGCGGCCCACATGTGGTGGGTCACCAGAGCCAGCATCACCGTGCAAAACCAAATGCAAGGTGGGCCGTCCTGACCATGAAAGAAGGTTAGAGCAGCTCTGATCACTGCTTGAAGCTGTGGCTTTATAAAGCTGACTCTCTGTAGGGGACGGAAGGAAACAGAGCGAGCCAAGCAGCAGGACCTATTCGCTGACTAACTAAATCTACCCCACCCTTCTGGGCTGGGAGTGCCGCACCTCTGCAATAGGATTCGGTTCTGGATTTGAGAGGTGGTTCTCCCTGGAAACTGAGCAGAGGCAACAGAGAAACTCACATATGGAGAGAGGTGAGCATAGAGGGAGAGAAAAACCCAAGCCAAACAACAACAAAACCCAGCCCCACCGAGATGAGTTTACTAACCCAAATACAAAATCGCCACGAGGAAAACCACCACTAAAAAAGACAGCCGACAAAATCATCTGTCAGGTGATGAATTCACTCCCAATGAAATATAAAATCGTAGAAAAATATCAAGTGATTTAAAAATTATTCTTTGGATCTTCAAAAGGATAAAGAGAAAAAGAAGTGATTATTCAGAGTTTGGCGACAAAAGTGATAAGTCAATTAATAACGTGAAAAACATGTTGCAGAGAAAATGGAAAAAAAACCCAAATCTCTCAAGCCCTTTTAATGTACTTAGCATCAATGGACAAATTCATTCATTCATTCAATCAATGCATTCTAGTCCAGATCTGTAATGTGCCAGACACGGTTCTAAGTGTTTGGGACACATCAGTGGACAACACAAAGAATCTCACTACTTATGAGCTACGGTCTAGTAAGGGGGACAAAATTAATAAAAATAAATCATATAGCATTTCTGAAAGTGAAATGCCGCGTGTGGGGGAAAAAGAAAAGAAAATACAAGGTAAGAGAAGTGGGGAACTTCAGAGTGGGTGGGACACAAACCAAAGTCTTGTTTTATTCATTTAAATAAGTTCAGAAGAACCTACATCTGATAAGATGTTAAGCTCAACTTAAGTTACTATATATATGTTAAGCACAACATTTCACTTAAAAATGAAATCCCATATTTTCCTTCATTATGCAGGCTATGTTTAGTTAGCTTGAATTAGTGTGGCGTTAATGTTTTTCTGCTTTACACTTGAGGAAGAGGAAGTTCATTGAAGTCGTTTTTGCTTTCGTAAGAGTATGTGAATGGCTCACTAACGTACACCGTGTCTCTCATAGATCTGTAGAGTCATAGAGAGGAAGGACTTGTCAGCGGAGCCACCGGTCTTGGAGCTGAAGAGAGCAAATCAGAAGGCAGCATCCTGAGAAGTGGGAGTAAAAGCTGGACGTCCCCTTGAGCCAGAGGTCTGAGGAGATGTGGTAGAGAGCGAAGGTTCACGTGGGAGCTACTGGAGGGGCATAAAACATGGAGAGCTTTGGAAATGGAACATGGAGGCTGAAGGTACGGGAGTGGTGGCAGCTGTGACCTTGGCCCTTGGGTTTTGGTAAGGAAGCAACCTTCAAGGGCTTTGCCCTGGCTTGAACCCCTACATTTCCTTGCTGTTTAAAAAATAGTATATAGTAATCTTTTTTATTCAACTTGAAAGCAAGAACTTTATTTATTTATTTATTTATTTATTTATTTTATTGTTGGGGATTCATTGAGGGTACAAGAAACCATGTTACACTGGTTGTATTTGTTGGGTAAAGTCCCTCTTACAACCGTGTTTTGCCCCCAAAAGGTGTGGCACACACCAAGGCCCCAAGACCCTATCCCCCTCCCTCCTTCCCTCTCTCTGCTCTTCCTTTCCCCACCCCTCCCGCATTATTTATTTTTTGAGACAGAGTCTCACTATGTCAGCCTTGGTAGAGTGCTGTGGCGTCACAGCTCACAGCAACCTCAAATTCTTGGGCTTAAGTGATTCTCCTGCCTTAGCCTCCCAAGTAGCTGAGACTATAGGCATCTGCCATAATGCCAGGCTGTTTTTTATTGTTGTTGCAGTTGTCATTGTTGTTGAGCAGACCCAGGTTGGGTTCGAACCTGCCAGCCCTGGTGTATGTGGCTGGCACCTTAACCACTGAGTTACAGGCAGCAAGCCAACTTGAAAGCAAGAACTTTAAAAAACATCTACAAAATGATTCTTCTAATATATGGTCAGGAAAAGGGGAATTCTGTAGGGAAGGGGTGATTCAGTTCCCTTAAGTTTGCATCCTCTCCTGCTGCCAGGCCAGTAGAATATACATACTGGAGGGGCAGACACCTGAATGGGGTCTCTGTCCCCAGATTGCTTCTCCATGAGTTTCTATCTTTCCTAAAATTCCCATTCATTTAGATGAAGACATTTTCTTAAAAAAAAATCCATCCACATTAAAATGCATTTGCATCACGTAAGAATTCTACAAGTCAATTTGGCAAAGAACAGGGTCTACAGAGATCAGGGCATTGAGCAAGTAAAGAATGGGGAAAGAGGGTGGGGAAAAAAAGAGATAACAATAAAACCACAGAGAACAGCTCAGGACACGTGCCCTTTTGGGGAATTGTAATGAAAACTTTCTGCACCGTGGGAGGATGTAGGAAATAATCTGAAGTGGGGGCATATAGGCGAATCTCGTTTATGTTATACTTTACTTTGTTTCTGGACTGAACATTTATGGATAAAATTTTTCTAAATTTGCATCAATTTATGAACTTTATTTCATTTCACTATTTCTAGCTTTTAAAAATATTTACTATGGAAATAAAGATGGAGTAGACCTTGAGGGTTCAGGCAGAATTATCGTATGTAACTTTACAACTTGCAAGAGAAGGGGCCAAGATATTTGTTAGCATAGCTTTAATTCCATGGTCATAGGATATTCTATGGTTTGGAAATATTTCTAGGACAGATTCTGCATTCAAATAAAGGAAACTTACAGATTAGATGGTCACTAAGGGATATGGGTGTTGGGAGGTTGGTAGTGATAGAGGAGTGGGGGTGATCAATTCTCTTCTTAGGCTGCACCAGGTAGTCATTTTAGAAGACCCATGTGTCAGAAAAACATATGAATAGCAGACCAGCCAGGACTCAGATGATGGCCATTTCCCAATGAATGAGAGAGAGGCCCTAGCATGTTTCCAGATAACACTTTTTCTTTTTTTAAAACAAAATCTTGCTCTGTCCCCGGGGCTGGACTGCAGTGGTGTCATTACAGCTCACTGCAACCTCAGACGCCTGCCACAGCCTCCCGAGTAGCTGGGACAACAAGCACACACCACCACCCCTGGCTAATTTTCTGTTTTATAGACATGAGGTCTCATTCTTGCTCAGGCTGATCTTGGACTCCTGACCTAAACAATCCTCCAGCCTGGGCCTCTCTAAGTGCTAGAATTACAGACAGACATGAGTGACCATCCCCAGCCGGATAACACACTTTTCATTTTATAGTTTGAAAAACGGTGAAATGCCAAGTCAAGAAATTAAGTAAATATTTATAATTACTTTAAAGTCATTAAAATTTTCTTAAAGTAAAAGTTATTGCTCATTCATTTTTTATTTTAAAAAAGTTTTTTACAATTTTGTATTGTTGGGGATTCATTGAGGGTAGAAGAAACCAGGTTGCACTGATTATTAGTCATTTTTAAAATATTTCCTTGTCTTAGTCCACTTATTCTCAATTACCCTGGTTAATTTGATGGGTTAAGATTAAAGGTGGACATGTTATTGATGCATACAGAAACCAATAACATGGCATTATCTTTTTGAAAAAAGAAAGGCTTTATTGCAAAACTGGCCAGCAACGAGACAGGAGGCAAAATCATTCTCCCCAAGACAGGGCATGGGGCAAGTTTATGGGCTTGAGGGCAAAGGAAAGAATTCAGGAATCTGGGCTTGGCAGAGTCCGAGAGCTTTAAATTAGGGCCATACGGGATGTTATGTTGAGGTGGATTTTAGCACCGGATCTTCTGAGTTAACAGACCCCTTGCTTCTGAAAGAGTTCCTGTAAGTAGGTTCCAGGCATGTCCTGGTTTTCTTGGTTAGGGGAGGAGGAATCATTGGTTCCGGATGCTTTTAGAAGTCAAAGCTTTCTTTATTGTGCGTGCCCAGGCTTGCAGTTTTTGGCTCTGTTATACCTACAAGGTAACCTGACATTTTGTTATCAACAGAGTAGGCCCAGTTTGGATTGGTCCTGAAGTTACACATAGGCAGGTGGAATTGGGACAGGCTGTACTGGGCAGTCCATAGATACTTCAGTATTTATCCTCTTCTCTTTGTCCTTGTTGAGGAGGAAAAGTATTTTCCTCTACTCTTTTAGGTTCAATGACAGGGGACCTGCAAATTAAAACAGGAAGAAAAGGTTTATTCATATTCATGTAGGAGCTAACAAGAGAAGTAGCTAGCTTGATAAACGAATGAAGTTAGGGGTTTATATACCTAACGCAGTAGCGGAAAGGAAAGGGAGAGAAAAGGCTTCTATGGGAAGAATTTAAACAGGTTTCTTTAGGAAAGAAAAATGAGTTTTTAGGAGAATAAGCAAGAGATAAAGTTTATAATAATGTCTGTTTATGCAGGAACTCCTGGTCTTTCTGTTCTCTTCAAGGTGTGACCCTCCCCCAGATAGGGGACTTATGGAAGATCACTCTTAATTCTCATCCTGGGAGTAGACTTGCCCTGAGGAGGGAATGTATAGCATCCTCATTTCCCAAAAGTTGCAAGTTGCTGCTTGACTCAGGGAAGTCCTGAGAAGGCTTCTTTCTGCATCTGTTGAATCTCAGATATCTTCAGCTTCAAATAATTTTCATACCATCTTTGGGGTTCCAAGTGGGTCTCTGCATCCCTTTCAAATCTTTGTCTCATCCTCAGTGATGTCTACATTCCCCAGTGTCTGAGAATGTTTTAAAATACCTTTATATCAGAAAACCTTCAGTTTTAATTACAGAAAAACTCAACTTAATTAGTTATTAAGTATGACGGATAATTTATTTATTTGCTTATTTAAATTTTAGAAGTTTTTAAATTTTTTATTTCAGATTAATGTGAGGGTACAAACAATGAGGTTACAATGTTTGCATGTGTTGGATAGACTTCCTCTTGTAGTTGTGTCTTGCACCCGAGAGGTGTGCCCATATACCCTTTCGTTGTGCCCTTTAAGTGGGAGCACACCAATCTCTGGGAGAACTTAGTGATTCACCTGCCTAGGAAGTTCAAGAATAGATGTCACTAAGATCTCTTTCTTCATATGTCAGATTTGTTTTCTTTATATAGGTTTCTCAAGCAAGCTCTCCTCTCATGGTGGGAGGATGGGAGGGAGGCCCCTCTCCCACTTGCTGTACCAAATTTCCCGAATTAGCATCAGTTGGCTTTAATTGGATATGAGACCCACCAATGGGCCAGTCACTGTGGCCAGGGATGTTCCAGTTAGTTAAACCTAAATTATTAATATTTGCACATCTCTGAGCCAAGTTTGAGCTCAACTCTTTTGAAATTTATCTACTGGAAATAGGTGAAAGATGGTTCCTGGGAAAGAGTTCACTTACCGGAAGAAGATAAATGGATTTGAAGTAGCCAAACCAACAGACATTCCTTATGGACTTCTTTCATGTTTGGTGTGTAGTTAATATCCTGAGGGTTTATGGTAAAGTTAGTGTTTATGGGATGTTACAAATACAATATGATTGAGTGCCAGGATGTGGGAAGATACAGACCCCTCTGGGAGTTTTTCCAGAGTTAAAGGGTAGGTAGATGAGCTCCCCAAAAGAAAAGAACAGCGGAATAGACTCCAGAAGATGAACAGAACTGAACTGAAGGAGAGTGACTCATGGAGATCCACTACGCAAAGTCGGGACTATAGTTAATAATATTGAATTGTATACTTGAAATTTGCTAAGACAGTACACTTTAAATGTTTTTACTCCAAAAAGAACTGATGTGAGTTAATGAATATGTTGATTAAACTCATTTGTGGTAATCATTTCACAATGTATATACATATGTCAAAACATCACATACACTATAAATATATGTAAATTGTATTTGCCAATTATATTTCAATAAAATTGGATGAAAAGATATGTTCCTTGCATACTACCTACCCTGTAAAAACTGAATTGGAGATTATGTTTGCAGTCACTTGTACCACCTCTCTTGATAATGATCATCCTAATTATTTTTGGGTGTAGGTTGAATGGTGATAGAAGGGAGAAACTGAACTGGGCAAGAGTCGTGAAAAATACTGTGACACAGGCAGGGATATGATTCATACAACCTTTATTAAAGTTGAACCCTGGAGCTGGGTGTCATGAGATCAATACAGTTTCCTGTTTTTGTAAGTCAAACTGGCTCTGATTTCTTCATGTTTTCCCAGCAACTCAGGGTGCTTATTAAAAGAAGGTCTCAGGAGAAGTAACATAATTAACAAGACCTTTTCTGCACTGTGTAAACTGGTTCTCAATATGTTTGTGTTCTTGGTTTTGATCTGTCATCGCTGTCAGAAGGAGACGGTATTATTCCCCTTAGATTTCTGCACACAGAAGGTGATTGATGAGACAAATTGATTCCTGTAACCGTGGAAGAATCCTTCGTCACACTTCTCTACCATCATTGATTGACTGTGTCTCTGTCATCCCCATCTCTTAGTTTGAGAAATAACTTTAATTAATAAATGGAAGGTTAGTGCTGGGCGCAAAGTCAGATCCATTGTCGTTTGGAGGACTCATATTTTACCCTTCGTATTTACTAATGACTTCTTCACTTGATATACAACAATTGTGGTTTAATTTAAACACAAAGGACCATTCTAAATAATAGTAGATAAGTCCACATTATGCATATTCAGTTGAGGGCACTATAGCTTTTGATTTATTTCTGATTGCAAATGCTTATTGAGACCTACTGTGTACCAGACATGGGGCTGGGAACTATAGATGCAAAGACATGATATTTGCTCACTGTGACAAAGATTCATATAGGCACCTCAAATGTCTCCAGCAGGCTTCTGCCTCCTGGATAAGAAGACTTCAAGTGTTTGTCGCTATACATACTTTGATTAGTAGCCTACCTCACCTCCCCTCACCTCACCCTCACCTTTCTTCTCTCTGTGAGTCTAAAAAATGGGAGGTTGTTTCACATACAGTTTGTGTCAACAGCCTACATCTGCCCTCCCTCTGCCGTGGTGGCTTCCTTCATTGTCCCTCGTTAATCATTGGTTCGTGTTGCTAGCTCATCCACGCTGGTGGTGCCCAAGGTCTCCACCTCTCTGTTTGGGCTGCATACTCAGAGCAGCTAACCTGTTCCCAATCTTTGGTGCTCACTCCTTTCTCCAGCTTGTTGATAGGGATGGAGACAGGAATGGGAGTGAGGTGGGGGAGAAAAGGATATATGGCAGCAGAATTATTAGATTTATAGTAATAAGTTTATTTCACTTTTTCCTAATCATCTTGTCATTTCACTCCACGGTATATTGGCAGCCAGGTAGCTGGATCAGAGTGGCTTAAGTTGATCTCATTGAATTCATTACAAATGTTTCCTCCTATTCAGCACTAACCCTCAAGTCTAGCCTGCTAAGGCAGAATCCTCTCTACAGTCCGGCTCTTGGTGGTCTCTTCCCAAATCCATTGGATGTGCCTATATATTTCTGAACCATGATAGTACATAGGTTCAAACTCATACCCCTGGAGTCCTTAGGCACTGTGCAAATCAGTGGATTTTAACAAACTTTGTTGTTGACAAACAACTCTAAAACTTAGCAGCTTAAAACAATATTATTTTATTATCTTTCAGGGGTGGCACCTGTTGCTCAGTGGGTAGGGTGCCGGCCCCATACACTGAGGGTGGTGGGTTCAAACCTGGCCCCAGTCAAACTGCAACCAAAAAATACCTGGGCGTCGTGGTGGGCACCTGTAGTCCCAGCTAAGGGAGGCTGAGGCAAGAGAATCGCTTAAGCCCAGGAGTTGGAGGTTGCTGTGAGCTGTGATGCCATGGCACTCTATCGAGGGTGACAAAGTGAGACTCTGTCTCTAAAGTATATATATGTATATTATCTTATTATCTTTCAGTTGTGTAGATTGATTGACTAGGCTTAACTGAGCATTTCTTTTGATTTCATTTGGAATCGCTCATGTGATTGCAGTCAGATGGTGGCTGGAGTTTGAGTCATCTTGACTTATCTGAGATCACTGGGCCCTGTTCATTTGCCAAGTAGACTCGGGGGGGGGGGGCTCATCTGTTACTATGCAGCTTCTCTGCAGCAGCTTAGGGTTCCCCAAAGCAAGCATTCTGAGATGGAGGAAGCAAAAGGCGTCAGCTCCTTTAAAGGCTAGGATTGACAATAGTAGAGCACTACTTCTGCTGAATTGTACTGGTTGGTTAACTCCACTCGCAGGCCAGCCAGGATTCAGTGTGGGAAGGTACTATGCAAGGACGTGAATCCTGGGACTGGCTACTGCAGTTCACCCCGTTTCCCAACAATGCATGTCTTTTTTACATGCAAAATATACTTTCTTTCCAAAGCTGTTAAAGACTTGTCATAGTATGGCATTAGGTTTAGATTTTATATCCAGAATCTGGTCGTCTAAATCATATCCAAGCAAGCATAAATTTCCTTAGGTTCAGCTCCTACCAATTTGAAGACTAGTGAAGTAAAAAGTAAATAATCTGGGCGGCACCTGTGGCTCAAAGGAATAGGGTGCCGGCCCCATATATTGGAGGTGGCGGGTTCACACCCAGCCCCGTCTAAAAAAAAAAAAATTGCAAAAAGTAAATAATCTGACCCCTACCCAACACACAAACAATGGCTAGGTAGTGATTTTAAAAATTGAAAATTGAAAACCTATTTAAGGAAGGGGAAATAGAAAAAATATAGCTATCACTGGTTCATAGCAACCTAAAGTTCAGATGGGAAATTATTGCAAACTCTGACTAAAACCCATTTCTACTCCCTAGAGTGGTCCTCCATGGCTCTTGTTCCTATGATCTAGACTCCTGACTTCACCCACTGGGCATCTTTCCTTTCCACCACTATAAGTTTGGGGCCCAGAGACCTCTTTTCATTTTAAATGATGTCTGTATCTTTTAGTTCAAGCTGATAGTGTTTTTGTGTGTATAGTTTTCTTAAAACTTTGTGAATTCCCTATAAATCGTACAAAAGTTCACTTCATTAGGAAAAGTCACATGCACAATTGTCTTTGAGATAGACCCCTTTCTACCTTGGGCTGAGAAGCAAGGTGCTGTGGGACATGTGTTAATGTTCTTGTAGGTGCTATTGTCTGGTTGAGACAGTCTATGAGATACACCCTTACGGTTCTTAGAAGCCTTTCTGTATAGATAGAAGGGTCTAAGAAGGATTTCTCAACAGTTCCTGATGTCTCAACAAATGAGCCATACCAGTGCTACAAACTTGACTTTTGGATTGTATTTTGCTAAAAGAGTCCTGGATATGTCTTTGTTCTGAGACCATCTTTTTTGGAATCTTTTGCTGCCTGGAATAGCTAAAAAAGAGAAAATTTTATTTTTGAATACGGAAAAGTCCTAAATCCTTTATAGTTTCTTCAACTTTTGGTTGAAAACTGGAGCTACTTTTTTAGTTCCTTATGATCCTCCTGTATGTTAGCATAAGCAGCCAAAAGAATCCAGAAGCCAGTTGGTGTTTTCAGTACAGTCATATCCATGGGGAATTGGTTCCAGGATCCCCACAGAGATCAGAATTCAAAGATGCTCAAGTCCCTTATATAAAATGATATATTATTCGCATATAACTTGTGCACATCTTCCCATACACATTAAGTCATCTTTACTTATAATACCTAATACAGGCCAGGTATGGTGGCTCAAGCTTGTAATCCTAGCACTCTGAGAGGCTGAAGTGAGAGGATTGCTTGAGCTCAGGAGATCAAAACTAGCTTGAGTAAAGTGAGATCCCGCCTCTAATAAAAAATTAGAAAAATTAGCCTGGCATTGTGGTGACTGCCTGTAGTCCCAGTGACTGGGGAGGCTGAGGCAGGAGGTTCACTTGAGCCCAGGAGTTTGAGGTTGCTGTGAGGTATGATGATGCCACTGGACTCTACCCAGAGTGAAAGAGCAAGAGGCTGTCTAAAAATAAAATAATACCTAATCCAAATGTAAATGCTTTATTAATAGTTGTCATACTGTATTTTTAAAACTTGTATCTTTTTAGTTGGCTTTAAAAAAAAATATTGTCAACCTGCAGTGAGTTGAATGCACAGATGTAGAAACTGCAGACACAGAACTGGTGGGTATCAGGGCTGTCCAGATCTTCTCTAGCCAGGTATATTTCTATTTTTCACATTACATGGCTGGATACTTTCTGGATAGCCCTCCTATTCTGACTGGGAAATTCCCTAGCCAGATCTCTGAGTTTATCATATACCCTTTCTATCATCTGTGCTACACATGACAGTTTTGCTAATCGGCCTGCACATAGTTGGATCACTTTTTCTCTGGCTTCTGATAGCAATTTCTTCAGCGTCCTTCAAGTTTTCATCATTGATCTCCTCTAGAACTCTTCCAGTTTCTGTCTGCCACTGAATGCCGAAGCCAATGCCATATATTTTAGGTTTTCATTATGGCAACATTCTACTTGTATGAACCAAATTCTGTTTTGGTAATTTATTGCTGTGTAACAAACTACCTCAAAACTTAGTAACTTTAAACAACAACCATCGTAGGCTCGGTGCCCACTGCTAGGTGGTTAGGGCGCCGACCACACACACGAGGCTAGCAGGCTCAAGCCTGGCCCGGGCCTGCTAAACAACAATGACAACTGCAACAAACAAAAATAGCCAGGTTTTGTGGCAGGAGAGGCAAGAGAATGTCTTAAGCCAGAGAGTTTGAGGACGCCACAGCACTCTAATGAGGCTGACAGAGTGAGACTCTGTCTCAAAAAACAAACAAACCAAAACAACCATTTTTGTCATCTCTCATTTCTCTGTGCTTGACTAGGCACCTTTCTAAAGGACTTGGGGTCTTGTGACTGCTGTCACGTGTTAGCTACCATGAGATATGGGGGCTGTGATCCGACTCCTAGGAGTCCAGCCAGGCCTCTCTCCTCCATGTGCTACCAGACCTCTGTCTCCCCAGGTGGTCTCTCTGTACATTCTTTCTAACCCGATACCTGTCCTTCTTACACTGTGGCTCTGCACTTCCCAGATGGAATGTCCCAAGAGGGAGGAAGAGGAAGCAGCCAGTCCTTTTAAAGGCTGAAGCTGAAACTGCACCACTTTGGCCGTATTTTTTTGGAAATCTTGACTCAGCGTAGAAGAGGACCGTTCAAGGACATGGATACCATGAGACCTGCAATTTGGGAGCCATCTTTAGAGCTCAGCTACCACATAGTGTGTGAGGCTACATATTTGCAATTTGAACATATCAGGATTAGGTTATAATCCTTAATTATGGGCATTACTGTACTAGCAGTCTGCTTTAACTCATACACATTTAAGTGCAATTATGTATGTGCATATGTACAGGCAGCTATTCAAAAATTTGGAAGTGCATGCAGTCATCACCTTATGACAGATAATTCAGAGAACCCTTACACTTTTCTAGATGAAACAATATGGGGAAAATGAGAAATACGGGAAATATTAGTCTGGAAACCAAGGGATTTCTCCTCTAAACCAAGGATTGCTATAGCATAGTAGCAATACGACCTTGGATGAGTTCCAACTTCTCTGGATTTTGGTTTTTTCATAAGAATGTTTTCCTGTTTAAAGTTCTAGGACACTAACCACATGGTTTACTTTTACTCATCTTTCAAGACTGAGCTGAAATGTTAACTCTTCTGTGATGGCTTCCCCCAAATGTAATCATGACCTATATAGAGTCATCAGCCGCCAAGTTATGCAACAAAGTTTAACCACATTTATAGAACAGGTGATTTGCTAAATCAAATAGTAATTTGAATTATTTGGCTATGGGTGAAAGAAAACATAAAATTTGTTTTTAGTCTCCGTTTTTATCATGGATATAACTTAGGTGTAAGTCTCTATTGTAGATGCCCGTTTCAACGATTACTTAAAGGTATGTAATCATGCTTGTTTTAGTCAGGCTCAGATAATTGCTAAAATAAATAGCCCAAATGTTTCTGTGGCTTAACATAGTAAGTTTAATTTTTGCTGATGTAATAATTAAACATGGGTGTTCACTGATGAGCAGTTTCTGGGCAGTTGTCCTCCATCAGTCCTTCCCATCTTATTTCCTTGCCCCTTTTTTAGTTTTTGAGATAAGGTCTTGCTCTGTCACTGGGCTTAGGGTACAGTGGCATCATTACAGTTCACTGCAACCTCAGACTCCTGGGCTCAAATGATTCCTCCTGCCTCAGCCTCCCTAGTAGCTGAGACTAGAGACCTGTGCCACCAGGCCCAGCTAATTCTTCTATTTTGTGTAGAGAAGGATTATAGGTGTGAGCCACCATTGTTCCATTCCATTTTTAAGTGAGGCAAGAGAGGCAGGATTGCATGTGGTCCAGGTCCCAAAGAGATGCTCATCTCTTCTGCCTGCATTCCATTGGCTAGAGCTCAGTCACGTTTCTATTCGCAGCTTAAGGAGGGCTGGGAAATATAATTTAGCTGAGTGCCCAGAAAAGGGCGAGACGATGAGCAACTACTACCATCTGCCACACGTTCTTTCTTCTGTTTGGTATGTTTTACTCCACGGGACTTTGACACTTACCTATCTGTATGCACATTCTATTTTCACTTTAATATAAGAATGTGTGAGTAAAATGAATAGAGAGAAATGTTCAGACAGATTTCAAAACACCTCCCTGTGTATCAACGGACTCTTATGCTTATGGTAAAGTGGCTCGGGGTTATGGCCTCAGGATGGGATGTGGGAAAGGTGGCTTTTTGGTAAATACTGTCCTGGAATATATTGAATTTCCCTTGAAGAAAGAAAAAGACTTAGTTAAAATAGATAATTCATTACCAGCTAAAATGCTGTTTGATATTAATTTCTTCTTTTTACTCCTGGCACATTAAAATAGAAAGTGATTGACAGATTATATTCTGAAAAACAGAGGAAATAAATTTCACCACTTGAATTACTTTGCATTTCGATAGCCCCCTCAGGTCCTTTCTGTTCCCGCCCCTTTCTGTAAGAGTCCTTATAAACATGGAGATACTTAATTTCTAGCCCGCTGGAGATAGTGCCAGATAGTAATAAAGCTTCTCGAAGCTCACACTGTCAGATTTATGAAGTGGAAGTAAGATATTCCAGTAATAGGAGGAAATGTCAACCAACCATATTGCTAGTTAATATCAACACAAATCAGCAGAAAGATAGTCTCCTTGACTATATGCTAAGGGCTGTGTCCTTTTTTGGTAAACTTTCCACATCTGTCACTGCTTGATAAATGAATCTTAC
The DNA here is from genome assembly GCA_963574655.1 of Perodicticus potto. Lineage (NCBI taxonomy): Eukaryota > Metazoa > Chordata > Mammalia > Primates > Lorisidae > Perodicticus > Perodicticus potto. The sequence continues at coordinate 14,102 of CAUYRH010099318.1, forward strand.
TAAAACACGTTGAAGATGAAAATGACAATAGGGAGATATTGCAATTTTTTTTGTCTTTGTCCGTTAAACAGTATCTTGTTTCTAGAAATGCTTTAAATTTTAAAAGTGACTTAGCTGTAAGTTATTGGAAAGGTGAAAAAAATCACTAGTACAGAAAATGTCAAAGTTTAACTGCTGTTCTCAAGTCTAACAGGGACCCCAGGCTAGACTATGATGATAGAGTTGAATGGAGTCTTTTTCAAGCTACAATGAGACTGTTTTAGTCTCACTGATGTTTTTGCCAAAGATTTCTTGCTCATATGATAATTACATCCTCCTCCAACTTCCCCTTGCTTAATATTCTACTTCGAAAAGTCTACTGAGATTAGCCTAAGGGTTGAATTTTGAATTAAAAAATATGAATTTTGATTGTTGTTATCACCATAAAATTAATCTATTTTTATTGTGTGAAATTGAGAAATGCAGAAAAGGAGAATGAGAATTACTCAATCTTATTACCTGGGGAGTTATAACCACATCGACAGATGAGAGCCAATATCAAGTTATTTTGGAGTTTTCCCGTTTAAATACAGATATGTATTTTACATTTAAAGGTGGTAATCATACTAGATATCACAACCAAGCATCTTAATTTTGCTTCCTCTTATAAGCATTGTCCATCTAATTGCATATTCCATAAACATGATTTTATCATAGTATCTTATAATTATAAAAATAAGGAAGTATGACTATAAAGAATTTAGAAAATACAGAAAGGCAAAGAGAAGAAAACAATTAATTGCCTGTAATCCCCTCACTCAGTGGTTATTTGATGATTTTTTTTGAAAATGGTATATTTAAAATGGTTGAAATTATAATTCATACACCATTTTGCATTGTTTCAACAGCCTTGCAACAGAAGCATTTTCCTGTGTCTTCAAAAACTCTTTATTAATGAGGCTTAAAAAACTTCATAGAATTCCAGCACATGATAATTTACTTAAGCAGTGTCCTGTTGTTGTGCAAAATAATGCTGTGATAAACATGTCTGGGTGTAATTTTTATTTGCACTTTTGACTTTTTCCTTAGGAAGAATTCTTAAAGCCCAAGAATATCAAAATGTTAGGTATATGGTTCACATATGCAGAGTAGTGGCGCCCGTTTGTATTTCTACCAGCAATAAATGTGTGCCTGCCTCACAGTGTTGCTTACATTTATTACTGTAGAAAAATCCATGCAAATGATAGATGAGAACCAATATCGAGTTTCTCTCATCAAGCTGATTATGAACAGTCAGCCCAGTGTGCTGAGAACACCAGTTATTTGCATCCTGCTCCCTCTTGTTCTCTGGGGTCAGAAGGAGCCTGCAAATTCAACGTCTATGTTTCAGTAAACATTCTTGAGTGCTGCAGCCCTGTGCTAAATTCTGGGAAAATAAAGATAAATTAGCTATGATCCTTGAACTTCAGGCAGTTTTTCAACTGATATGCGTAGGCATGTTGTTGTGCTAAGATATCAAGTCCCTTGGCCTTTGGGGCCTGAGGTGACCAGAACCATCAGGATGGTCATTTCTGGCAGACAGCAGACTTTGTTGTTGAGCCCTGATGAGGCAAAGGCTGAAAAACACTGCCTCCCTGTCGCCTTGATGTTCTTCCAGGTCTTCGTTTTCTGCAGAACTTCATTTTCATGGGCAACAACAAATACATCGACTATTCCCTCCTCATTGCCCCCCAGGGTACACACACCCCATGTGGCTGATGGTGGTGGGGGCACACTCACATTCTCTATGAGCTATAATATAACTAACTTGTTAAAATTCAGTATTCCTTATGGTGTGCTTAACTAACCTCTTTGGTTTTCGTTTGTTTGTTTTTTGAGACAGTCTTACTGTGTCGCCCTCCGTAGAGTGCTGTGGCATCACAGCTTGCAGCAATCTCGAACTCTAGGGCTCAGGAGATTCTCTTGCCTCAGCCTCCCAAGTAGCTGGGACTATAAGCACCCACCACAATGCCTGGCTATTTTTAGAGATGGGGTTTCACTCTGGCTCAGGCTGGTCTCGAACTCATGAGCTCAGGCAATCCACCTGCCTCGGCCTCCCAGAGTGTTAGGGTTATAGGCATGAAGCACCATGCTTGGCCTTAACTAAGCTCTTTGAAAGGCTGTAGGACTACCTTGGGCAAGGAAAAAGGCATTACCACCTTTTAGCCGTATGCGATACCATTTGTGGTATTTTAGAATCTCCTGAATTGAGATAGAACATGATGAATTGCATTTTTCAGAAGGCACGATGAATAACCCCTCTAAGCAGGTTCTGCACAAATTGAAAGACATATAGAGGCTAAAACACCATTCTTACTGATGGAAGATTTCTATTCTCTGCGGGTAGCTCAATTCTAGTAGTAGAAAGGAAACCCTAGGCAGGAGAAAAGCAAGCTGGTGTGAGCATGCCCAGTTTCTTCTCAAATTTGCTCAAGTAAATCACTTCTATACTCTAGAGTTGGAAAGAGTAAAGGACAGAGGAGTGAAACATAATAGACTTCCAGCCCCTTGGAAAGAAACATCGGGAAAGGAAGAATCATTTTCTGTTAACAATATGTTACTGCAGAAGGTACAAACTGGGAGATTTAAATAGGTAACCATGGGTCAGAACATAGACACTCTTGAAAGGCAACAGGAGTCACTGTAGGTACTTGAGAAGGAGCACGAAGAAAACAATTTACAGAAAAGAAAAACAATAGTTTGGAGAGTAAAAGTAGATGGATTAGAAAACGTAAGAGGTAACAAAGGCTTAGACATAGTTTTGGGGGGACATTTCAAGAGCAAAACAGGAAATATGAGGACAGTTATTCTATGTTGATCCACAGGGTAGAGCTATGTGGTCTAAAGCAGATGTGAGGCCAATATAGGCTTCAATTCAGTGTAAGGAAGAGCTTAGGGTTAGAGCTGCTGTGATGGGTATTGGGACATTAGACAGGTTCTTCACAGAGCAGAAGTCACTTCTGTGAGCCAGGTCTGGTCCATTTTCATCTTTTCTTTGATTTCAGGCAGTTTCATTTTATTTTATTTATTTTTTTAAAAGACATTTATTCAGTGTCATGATCAGACTATTACATTTAGCAATCAACAGCATGGGTGCAAAAAAAAAAAAAAAATATATATATATACATTAATATCCTCTGTTGGGATGCTTTACACTTTCCATGGAATAGAAACCAAAATAACCTGTTATACAATTAGTCACAAATACAGTCCTGGAGTTTTTTGCCCATACACATGAGTATTGTCTAAAACATGTCTTCCTGGTAGCAACTAGGCCCTGCCACCACTGTGCTTGGCTGAGTTCACAAATCTATTGTTCCCTGTAACTTCCCTGTCACTTCTCTGGCTCTCCCCTCCCGCTAAGCTTTGGTTTCAGAGAGTAATTAAAACCTTCTGCCACTGCCGTAGCTACTGCTGCTGCTAGAACCACCATAGTCACCTTGGTTTTGTGGTTTGGCAAAGTATTGACCACCACCACCATAAGGGCTTCTGCTTCCAAAATTTCCTCCATTCATGGGTCCAAAATTTGATGACTGTTGTAATTGCCAAAATATTATAACTTCCACCACCTCCAAAACCGTTTCCATCATTACCAAATCCATTGTAGCCATTCCCGCTGCACCATATCCACTACCACCATGGCTGTCACTAAAGCCACCATGACCAAAGTTTTGTCCACGGCCAAAGTTGTCATTTCCACCAAAACCACCCCACAACCCCCACCAAAGTTTCCAGGACCACTTCGACCTCTTTGGCTGGACGAAGCACTAGCCGTCTCTTGCTTTGACAGGGCTTTCCCTACAACACAGTTGTGGTCATTCCCAGTATCGTATTTCTGAATGACAGTCTCATCCACAGAATCATGGTCATCAAACGTAACAAAAGCAAAGCCCCTGTTCTTGCCACTGCCTTGGTCAGTCGTGATTTCAATCACTTCCATTTTCCTGTACTGTTCAAAATAGTTTTTTTTTTTTCAGTTTTTGGCCAGGGCTGGGTTTGAACCTGCCACCTCCAGCATATGGGGCCTGCGCCCTACTCCTTTGAGCCACAGGCACCACCCCTCATCATCTTTTAAGTGATGTTCTTCAGTATCTTCTTTAATGCCATCATCAAAGATCTTTTTCACAGTTAAGTGGGCACCAGGGCTTTGAGGATCTTCTCTGGACACAGCTCTCTCTGGTTCCTCAACTCTTCCATCCACCTTGTGCGGACTTGCATTCCCTGCTGTATCCACCTCCTCCACGGCGGCCTATGTGACAGACCCAAAGCCCCTGGAGCGCTTTGTGTTCAGAAGCCTCCCTACCACATGGCCTGTGAGCGCTCCCCACTGCTCAGAATGTCTCCTCAGACTCTCATCAGTTGTTTCAAAGCTCAACCCGCCAATGAAGAGCTTCTGCAGCCGTTCCGGCTCTTTAGGAGACTCTGACTTTTAGACTTGATGGCAGTGGAAAGAGACACTTGAACGATGCTCCCCGGCAGCATCCACAGGCGGAGAGGGACTTCAGGCAGTTTTAGACATTAGAAAGTGGAGATAACACTTAAAAATTTTAAAGTCAGAAAATAAATCTGGATTTCTAGTTTCTCATGAAAAATCAGAAAATTTAGTGGCACTGGGCTCATTAGCCTGGAGATAACAATTAGGTGGAGCTGTGTAGGGGTGTCCGAGCAGACACGGTGTACACTTTCTTGTTTGCCGCAGTCCCCATCATTCCTTATTGTCTGGTCCCTTCACTTTTTTCATTATCTGCTTAGTCCCTGCAGGCATTTGAGCTTTCCACCCTTGTTTTCCAGGGTCCCCCTGCGCTGAGGAGGAGGATGAGTTCCTCACAGTAATTCTGATCCCGTGATCTTTGGCAGTTTTTTTCGCAGTTTTTTGGCTGGGGCCAGGTTTGAACTCACCATCTCCACTATATGGGGTCGGTGCCCTACTCCTTTGAGCCATAGGTGCCGCCCTGGCCATTGTATCTAACTTTATCTCATCCTAACTATAACTAGGTTCTTTTTGTGAGTTTTATTCCATACATTCTTATTGTGCTAGTAATATTTCTTCTTGCTTGGTAACCACCGTGTGAGGTTTGTAATCTGTCCATAAACACAAAAATGGCAACAGAATCTGCAGACAGGCCAGATCCCAGGCCAAATGGGGATGCGGCCAAGTTGGCTGGAGGCATTGCTTCTCCCACTCCGCACCTACTCGCTGGCACTAGAGGTTCCCTTGAGTACTTTGCTCTAGGAGCCTTGTTGTTCCAGCTTTTTTTTTTTTTTTAGTCACTACTTAGCATGACCTCACAGCACCCTGCATGGCTCCTGGTCGGCCTATTGAACTGTTTAGCATGGGCTTAATATATGAGAAGGAATACCAGAGCCATGCCGGACATATCTATATCCTATGCCCAGCACAAGGGACTAGGTAAGTCATATGATTCTAGAGAAGCTAAGGAGAGATGAAAAGGATGGTGAGGGGGCAAGAGAAATAGGGGGGCAGGTGGTTAAGGTGGAGTGATAAGGAAGGGGAGGGATAGAGCAAAGTGTGGGTACATTGTAGAGTGGGTGCAGAATGAATCTGGGGATTCCAGTCACCACTATCATTTTTATATATAGTGTGGTGCTGGACTGGAGGTGGGCTGTTTTGTTACCTTACTCTGCTGACCAAGAATGTCTTGTATGAATCTCATTTCTTTATAGTGACTGACAGAGAACCAATAAAATAGATGAACCTTGCTGTTATGTTTAAGGGAGAAGGGCCTCTAAATGCTCTTTTATCCCATAAAGGATATGTGTGTTAATAATACAACCACTACAATTTAACTTAGATATATGTAGCATGTTACCTCATTGGATGAATGTTCAGCTTGCAAATGTTCTTCCGTCTCTGGGAAATGTCCCAGAAAATGAAACAGGATATGTATCCTTGGGTCTCACCATACTACAGCTCAAGATCTATCTGTCCCAAGGTTCAGGCTACAATAAAGAATGGTTTTCTTTTATGACATAAATATCATTAAATATTAGAGACATATGCTAAACTGATTTCCATTTAATAATTTATCTCAACAAGCAAACACACATTTAACTAAATGTAAATGCCAAAATTTTCAGTACGTTAAAGTTTCCCACATGTCAGTTTTTGAACTCATCAGTCTGTGCCGAGCTCTGACCTCGGGCCCTGTGGTCCTGAGTCGCCTGCTCCTGCCTCTGCACTGCTCCGCCTTTCTGCTGCTCTCAGCCATTCTTGAGTTTTGCTAAAATGCATTTCCTATAAACCCTTTAGTAAAGCAAGTTACCACAAAATGGATTGGGAATTCCCAAAAGAACAACATTATAATTGAGTGTTGCCTTCTTGGCTTAGACCATGAAATCGCATCTCGAATAAACCAAGATTGACTAACAGTATTTCTTTTTTTAAAAAATAATAAAATTAAGTTTCATAAAATGGGAAGAAATGCCTATATGTGTTGACTGCACAAAGGCTCAAATACAAAGTTTATATGAAGTCCAGAAAAATTCTAGCTTTGCTGTATCATAAATGCAACTGATCTTAAGTGAACATGTTCTCTAGAACAACCACCCGTTAAATGTACAAGGTAGATGTACGTATTTTACCGGAGTACAACTCCGTTAGGTTTTACATCACAACTAATCTTTAAGAAACAAACACTTGCGTAGTTTTAATTTAGTGTCATAGATGACTACCCACAATTATCTGACAATGTTATTAAAAATACTTGTGCATATTTATGGAAGGCTGGATTTTTTTCATGTTTTAACCAAAATAACAAATTAAATGCATGAACAGATATGAAAAGTCATGTTTTCTAATGAGACAAACAGGAAAGTGACCTGCAAAATGTAAAATGATAAAGAATCTACTCTTCTCACTACACTGTTTTGTGGGAAAATAATTGTTTTTATAAAGATACATTATTTCTGTTACTATGTAATGGGTTTTAATGTTATTCTAAATAAATCAATAAATATTTTTAACAAAATCTTCAAAGTACAACCATCAAGAAAACATTTACTTAGCGATAATTTTCTTCACATTTTAGACCTTGAAAACCTTTTGGGGGATTATTTTTATAATCTGCATTTTTCAGAAGTTGGGCAAGACAGAATGTTAGTGCCTCTGTGGTAGGCTGGGTTCCCCGGAAAGCAAACTTTGAGATAGAATTTTACATACATGATAATTTCATTCAAAGGGAATGGCATCGGGAAGGAGGGAGGCAGAAGGAGAAGGCAAGCTGTCCTGAGACGTGGCTTGGCACACTCCACAGAGAGCTCTGGAGTGAGAATGGTCCAGCAGAATTGTATTGCACTGGGGTAAAATTAGGGTTGGCAAGTAAAAAACAGGGTACCCAGTTAAATTTGATGGATGGGATATATTTATTCTAAAAAATGATTCATTGTTTATCTGAAATTCATGTTCACCTATTATTTTTAGCTCCTAAATCTGGAAAGTTTATCCAAAATGGCCAGGCCTTTATATCTGCCCTTCGAACAGTTACTAGATGTGAATCACTCCAGGAGTTGTGTGGCCCTGGGATGTGACAACTTTCTGTTGCGGAAGCAACCCCTGAAGAGGCTGAGAGCTGAGGGATTTTTGCTGATACCACTCCCAGCAGCTGGGCAATAAGTACTTCCTTGAGGGACACTGGGGCAGCCCACGTCCATCCTACCATCTTGTTGCAGTTGTTGTTTTTAATGTTTCCCCATCACAACCAGGAATATTAAAAGCATCATTTACAAAAAAAATAAATAAATAATAAATAAATAAATAAATAAATAAATAAGGATTGGTGCTTGTAGCTCAACGACTAGGGCACCGGCCACATACACTGAGGCTGGTCGGTTTGAACCCAGCCTGGGGCCTGCTAAACAACAATGACAACTACAACAAAAAAATAGCTGAGTGTTGTGGCAGGCGCCTGTGGTCCCAGCTACTTGGGAGGCTGAGGCAAGAGAATCTCTTAAGCCCAAGATTTTGAGTTTGCTATGAGCTGTGACACCACGGCACTCTACTGAGAGCAACATAGTGAGACTCTGTCTCAAATATATATATATATATATATATATATATATATATATATATATATATATATAAATAAATGAAAGCATCATTTAATTAACCTTAGGACTATAATTAGGGTGAAAGCTATTCGTTTCCAAAACTAGCCTCGGTGATATTCAAATACCACATACACAAATAAATCTTTAAGATCAGGCGCTGTCTGTTCCTCCTACTGTTGTCCCTGTCAGAGAGTCTCTACTAGAGAGGACTGGAGGGACCACACATCTGAATTTGGCCAAGATATATTCTGGTTTATGTGTCTTATCCCTTTTTCTCTCAAAAGTGTCATAGTTTGGAAAATAACATATCTGGTCTCCTCAGTTAGAATTTTCCTAGCACTGCTCACTGCAGGTAGACACGAGACCCAACTTCTGTAGAACGGGAAACCAAGCTGCTGAGCCTTCCATCCCCAGAGAGGGATTCACTCTCTGCTCCCAGATCTGCTTTTTAAAAAGTCCCCAGTAAAATTCTGATTGGCCACTCTGAGCCAATCAGGTGAGGCTGGAAAACGAAGCCCTGTGAGTGGTCCAGCTTGGGTCAGGTGTCTAACCCTGCATGAATGAGCTGTGACTGGGTTTTGGGGTAGGGGAATTGGGAGAGCAGGAGCCTGAGGTATACACCCGGCCATGGGGACCTACTTATCAGAGTGTTTTCAGAAGTGGGAAGGTTTCTGAGCAGGGAAGGTTCCCCAAGAGGGGTCCACTACAAGTTAATTTATTACCATGTGTGATACTACTTGTTATTTGTCCCAAATTTCTCTCTCAAGTTTTGTATTATTATTATTAAAATGCTTTAGGATTTAGATGGTGATCTTTACCTTATCTACTGTTGATGATTTAAAAACCTTTGAAATGTCCTGTCTAATTCTTTATCTTGCCAGATGGTATGGTTCTTATCTTTTTGGAGGCTCATCTAGCACCAGCTTGGTCATTTAAAATGCTTTTTTCTGGATTGTGTCCATTTTCTTTATAGAGTTTGCACATCAGAGTTTTGTGTAATTTTGATCATATTTCCTGTTTGATTACCAACATTGTTTTGTTGGCATTTTTCAGATGAAGTTGTTTTAATCAAGGAATAGTCAGTATTGACACCACACTCTGTTTCTCATACTGGAATGTGTGTGTGTGTGTTATTAAAAGTTGTAATTTGAATAATAATCTATGTGTGCAGTGATGTTTCAAGGTGGGATGAATGACTATTTAGAGACATATAAATAGTTTAGACTACGTTTTTCCAGAACTTACTTGTTGATATTAAAACTCTCATATCAGGTTTTCCACCATGTCCTACCACCTCACAAAATCTGTTTATAGTTTATCCCTGTTTGCCCAAACATTTTGGTGACCATGGAAGAACTTAATGTTTTTTGCAAGACTGAGCATTTCACCATGCAATCTTTCCCTCAGATAATTTATCAAAATAGCCAATAAAAAGTCTTAGAACTGGACCCTGAAGAATCCTAGAGTTTATCTTGTCCTTCTGGACAAGGGATTGTCTCTGTCCTTTGATCCCTGTCTCTAAGCCATGTCCATATCTGTGACATGAACAGTCTAATCCCAGGGCAATCCAACCAAAATAATATAGCTCGTTCCACTTTGACCTATATACAGATCTATACTAAGTGACATAAGGTGTGCAAAAGCATGTTGTGTGATTTAAGAAGCTACACAAATGTTAGCTACTCTTTTTATTTTAGGACATCAACAGAATGAAAATATTTAATGATGACTTCTGTTCAGGGTTTAAACTTTCATGGCTGTATCTTCAGAAATATAAACATCTTAATATAGTAAAAGCTGATGTTATTATTTGATAGGGGTAGGTGGTTGATAAATGTTGCTAATTACAATTGATCATATTAAACTAAATTTAATGGGTGGCTATGTTGGTTGATTTCTAATTCAGAAAAAATTAAATTGTTTGGTAAGCAAGGATCTTGGCCTTCTTTGTGGAGGGGCACTCCAAGGTAAAAAACAAATGTTTGGACCATAAGTAGGTTTTTCTTTTGGAAATACACAAATAATTTATAGATTGGCTGTATTCAAAAATATTTAATGTAAAGTCGGAAATGTAATTCAAATTCTGTGTGGGGGATAAATGTGTCAAAGGTTTTAAACAGACAAAATAAAATTTCAAATTGTGTTTATAGCCAAGTACCTTGAATGCAAAATGTTATTTTTCCTTGACTAGCCTTTAAAAAGTGCTATAGTTCCTTGGAAGAGACTGTTTTTGATGTTTTGCTTTGGGGATGTTGTCAAATAGATTATAGAATGTCAGTGTTTTTTAATTTCCATTAAAAAATTAATTGTTAATTAAGTGTGGGAGAGGTAGAAGATTGAATTTTAGCATTTTTGGGGTGTGATGTTGGTTATTACACTCGATAGACTGATAGTATTGGTGAGCCATTATGGAGTGGTTGGAAGTTTATGCTTTGCAGTCAGGTAGATGTGGATTCCTGACCAGCCCTGTTTATTAGACCTAAACAAAATATTAAACTTTTCCAAGCCCCAGTTCCTTCATCAGTAAAAATGATGGGGTGATAATAGTTGCTCCTTTACAGAGTTGTATGAGGAGGAGTAAGTAAATGAGATCAGCCAGCTAAAGCGTTTAACACAGGATCTGGCACCTAGTAGCTGCTGCATAAATAATTCCTTTTCTTTTCTCCTCCTTGTTGTTATTGTTTTATTTTTATTATTTCCTGTATTCTTTTTTGTTTTTCACCAAATTCAATGCTATGTGAAACAGGATTTAAGAAGCTGCAGCTGTTGATTTGTAACATATACTAAAGGTAAGAAAAATGTTCCTTGGAAGTATTTGCTACACAAAAGAGAAGTACTAGAAGGACAGGAATTTTATTTGGGTGGATTACCTCCAAGCATGTGTGGATGATGAGAATATTTTATGCTGCCAAACTATGGAATTGGGCGTAGAGGAACCGACGATGTGGGGACCTTGACCTTATAGCTATGTCCTTCTTCATAGAGTAACATTTAGGCAACCAGAAATGAATTACATTGCAGACTGATTGAAGTTTCTGTAAGCTAATTTTTTTTTTTTAAACAAACTGTGTACAAAGCACACTGGGAAGTATTGGAAAGCCTGGAAAAGGGAAATCTAAGTTTTAGTCTCAGCTCTGCACACATCGTTTTGTGACCTTGGGCAAGCAGTTTCAACTGGGAGCCTTTGTTTTCACAATTGTACAATAGGTGTGAACTCTTAGATGGTCTCAGAAGTAACTTTGGTAAGAAAGTTTTCTAATTCCATACTTTCTTAGGTTCTACAGCAATTATGTTAAGCTGACTTTCTATTTTTCTTTGTTTAAAGATAGTTTGTGATAAGAAAGGTAATAGGGACAGATTTGCATTAAGGGTTCCAAATGTAGTTCTTTTTTTTTAAATTTCAAATTAATACAAGGGTACAAATTTTTAGGTTACATTGCTTTCAGTTCTAAGGTAAAGTTCAAGTTGTAGTTGAGCCCTTCACTCAGAGGGCATGCTGAACACCCTCACATTGTGCATATTCGTGAGATCCTGCCAAGTGCCCTCCCCTCCCTTCCTTTTGTCTTCCTCCCCTCTCTGTCCTCTTGCCAGACTATATTGGTGTTTTATCACTCATGTGTACGTATAGTTTTTTTTATATTGGTTCCAAATTAGCATTGAATAAATTGGATTTTTTTTTTTCTATTCTTGAGATACTTTCCTAAGAATGTGTTTCAGTTCCATCTAGGTAAACATAAAAGATATAAAGTCTCCTCCAATTCCAGTTCTTTTTATTTTATTGAATCATAATTGTGTACATTGGTGCAGTCATGGGGCACAATGTGCTGACTTCATATACAATCTGAAATATTTTCATCAAACTGTTTAACATAGCCTTCATGGCCTTTTAATCACCATATGAAGACATTTATATTCTGCATTTAGTAAGTTTCACTTGTACCCTTCTAAGACGCACCGTAGGTGTGATCCCACCAATCGCTCTCCCTCCACCCATCCTCCCCCCTCTCCTCCCCCCCTTGCCCCTTTCCTCATATTCTTGTGCTATAATTGGGTTTTAGCCTTCATATGAAAGCTATAAATTAGCTTCATAGTAGGGCTGAGTATATTGGATATTTTTTCTTTCATTCGTGAGCTACTTTGCTAAGAAGAATATGTTCCAGCTCCATCATGGCAGAGTGTTTTAAAAGATTTACCCATGATCATGCAGTGGCAAGATGCATGGGTTTGAAATTATGTTAGTATTAGTCCACAGCTTATGTATTTGTACTGTGTTTCTGCACTTTTAAATGCCTGCCTTTTGGTCAATGTAAGTAGTTCTTCCTTAGATATTGTATCTTTAAAAAGGTAAAATGCTATTAGAACAGAGTCCTGGGGGATAGAAAATTTATATTTAGGATCAAGGGCGGAGCAAGATGGCAGCCGAGTAACAGCTTCCTTGCGGCTGGGCACGGTGAAACTGGGGAGAGAGGACTTCAGGCATCTCTGGCAGGTGGGATCTACCCAGGAACTTCCCCTTGGGGACACAGGGAGACAGCGTGAG
>CAUYRH010099319.1:0-28633 GCA_963574655.1 Perodicticus potto
ATCTCTCCCACTACCAGGAGCTTTGGTGTTTTCTGTATTCTTTTCTGTAAATCAATTCTGCCTTATCACGGACGGGTGGGAGGGGGGAAATAATGTAATGAAGAATAATAAAATATATGTATTTAAAAAAAAAAAAAAAAAGAAACACATCACCTACAAAGGGAGAAATATCAGAATGACTGCAGATCTCTCAAACATTTCAAGCCAAAAGCAGATGGTTGTTGACCTTCAATCTCCTAAAACAAAACAACTTTCAACCCAAGATCCTGTATCCAGCTAAACTAAGTTTCATTTGTGATGGAGAAATCAAATACTTTAATGTTCTTCCTTTTCCAGTTGCTTTAATGTTCTCCTTTTGCCAATGCTTGAGATGATATTAAACCAGCTCTCCAGAATATTCTCAGACCCATCCTCCACAATGACAAGCAAAATGCCCTAACACCAAAGTAAACTCACTCAGAAATTTTTGAAAAAACCCAACTTCCACAGTGGTGAAAGGATTAAAAATTTCCACTAGCTATCCAAAAAACATGACACCCAAAACACAAAAAGGCTTATCAATTCTTTTAATTAATGTGAATGGTTTAAATTGCTCTCTAAAGAGGCACAGGCTTGCTGACTGGATACATAAATTCAGATCGGATAACAGCTACATACAAAAATCTTATCTTACCTTAAAGGATAAAAAGACTCAGGGTGAAGGGATGGACATCTATCATCATACAGGCAAATGGAAATCAGAAAAAATCAGGGGTTACAATTTTATTTGCAGATAAAATTGGCTTTAAACCAACAAATATAAAGAAAGATAAGGATGGTCACTACATATTTGTCAAAAGAAACACCCAACATAAAGAGATTTTGATAATTAACATTTATGCATCCTACCAGAATACTCCTCAATTGATAAAGCTAATTCTAATGGATATGAACAACTTGATATCTTCCTGCACTATAATAGTTGGAGATTTTAACACCCCTTTGGCAGCATTGGATAGATCCCCCAAGAAGAAACTAAACAAAGAAATATTAGACTTAAACTTTACCCTAGAACAAATGGACTTAACAGACCTCTACAGAACATTTCATACTAGTAAAACTAAATATACATTCTTCTCATCAGCCCACAATCATCCTCCAAAATTGATCATATCTTAGGACAGAAGTCTAAACTCAGAAAATTTAAAAGAATAGAAATTATTCCTTGCATCTTCTCAGACCACCATGGAATAAAATTTGAAATCAAAAGCAACAGGAATATTCACTTTCAAAGTCATAGACACTAAATAATCTTAGGCTAAACAATAGCTGGATCGAAGATGAGATTAAGAAGGAAATCACCAAATTTTGTAATAAAATGATATTGAAGACAGAAATTATCAAAAGCTGTGGGACACTACAAAGGAAGTCCTAAGAGGGAAATTTTTAGCATTGAAAGCCTTCATCAAGAAAACAGAAGCCAACAACTTAATGGATCATCTCAAGCAACTAGAAAAGGAAGAACATTCCAAACCCCAACCCAGCAGAACAAAAGAAATAACCAAAATAGGGCACAATTAAAAGAAATTGAAAACAAAAGAATCATTCAAGAGAGCAATGAAGCAAAAAGTTAGTTTTTTGAAAGGATTAATAAAATTGATAAACCTTTGGCCAAACTAACCAGAAACAGAAAAGTAAAATCTCTAATATCATCTATCAAAAAGTATAAAGGAGAAATAACAACAGATACCTCAATGATTACTATAAAAAACTCTACTCACAGAAATATGAAAATCTGAAGGAAATGGACCAATACCTGGAAGCATTCCACCTTCCTAAACTCAACCAGAAAGAATTAGAAATCTTGAATAGACTTATATCAATCACTGAAATAGCATCAAAAATACTAAATCTCCCAAAAAAGAAAAGTCTGGTACCAGATGACTTCACATTCAAATTCTATCACACCTTTCAAGAGGAACAAGTACTATATTATACAACCTTTCCTAAAGCATAGAAAAAGAAGTAGTACTTTCCAACACATTCTATGAAGCAAATATCACCCCCATCCACAGAAAAAGTAAGAATTCGACAATGAAAGAAAATTATAGACCAATATCATTAATGAATATTGATGCAAAAATATTCAATAAGATCTTAGCAAACAGAATTCAACAACAACACATCAAAAAAATTATATGCCATGATCAAGTTGGTTTTATTCCAGGGTTACAAGGTTGGTTCAACATATGCAAATCTATAAATATAATACATCACATAAACAAAATAAAAAACAAAGATCATAGGATTCTCTCAGAAAAAGCCTTTGATAATATCCTGAATTCTTTTGTGATCAGAACGCTGATCACAGAAAATAGGCATAGATGGGACATTTCTTAAACTGATAGAGGCCATGGGCAGCAATCCCACAGTCAATATTATATTGAATGATGTAAAATTGAAAATATTTCCATTCAGATCAGGAGAGAGGCACTGTCTCTACTGCTATTCAACATACTGATGGAAGTCTTAGCCATGGCAATCAGGCAAGAGAAAGTGATCAAGGGTATTCAAATAGGGTCAGAGGAAATCTAACTCTCACTCTTCACTGATGATATAATTATATACCTGGAAAATCTCAGGGACTCAACTTCAAAACCCTTTGAAGTGATCAAGGAACACAGCAGCATCTCAGGATACAAAATCAATACTTACAAGCAGTAGCTTTTATATATGCCAAAAATAGTCAAGCTGAAAATATAGCCAAGGACTCTTCCTTTTAGAGTAGTACCAAAGAAGATGAACTATATGGGAATTTACCTAACACTGGAAATGAACAGTCTCTATAAAGAGAATTATGAAACTCTGAGAAAAGCAATAGCTGAAAATGTTAACAAATGGAAAAACATACCATGCTCATAACTAGGACGAATCAACATTGTTAAATTGTCATACTACCCAAAGAAATCTACCGATTTGATCCATACTATCCAAAGCAATCTACAGATTTGATACAATTCCTAATAAAGCATTCTTGTCGTACTTCAAAGAGCTTGAAAAAATAGTGCTTTATATTATATGGAATCAGAAAAAATCTCAAATAGCCAATACATTACTCTGAAATAAAAACAAATTAGGAGGTATTATGTTAGCCAACTTCAGGCTATACTCTAAATCTATAGTGATCCAAACAGCATGGTACTGGCACAAAAACAGAGAGGTAGCTTTATGGAAGAGAATAGAGAAAGATGAGATGAACCCAGCTAGTTGTAGTCATTTGATTTTTGATAAGCCTATGAAAAACATTCAATTAGGGAAAGACTCTCTCTTTATTTTATTTATTTTTATTTTTGGAGGTTTACTTCAGTTCTTATTTAAGATTTGAGGAAAACAAACATAGGAGGCTAAAGCAGAAATTATTGCTTTAGTAATGAATGATGAGTCCATCTAGCTGAATGAACGAAATACATGCTACCTTTTTAAACTCTGTCCTTATTTACCTACAGATCTGAGGGCTTTAATCTGGATAGATCCCTTGGCAAAAGGGTCAGAAGTCATTGTCACTCTCATCCAGGGGTTCAAGTTTCCGAACCCTTCAACTGGACTTAGCAGATGACAGAACAATGCTCTCATCTTCTAAATCATCATCATCTTCTTCATCATCTTCCATGTCATTTTCACTGTCCTGTGAGCCATCTTCATCACCGGAGTCTCCACCTTGCATTGTGTCCACAACTCGTTTGCTGGGTCTCCCTTGCATTTGTACCTCCATGGCTGTCCATGGCTTGGACAGCCATCTCTCTTCCAATTCACTGCCGGATTCATCAACCTCCTAGATCTCTATGTCTGAGCCATCACTACTTCCGCTCTTTAGCAGCCGCTTTTCTTCTTCCTTTAGCTTGTTCTGCATTAGACAAAGAGTATTTTCAGCTTCCTCAAACCTCTCCTGTTCCATCCTGTAATGGTCTTCGAGCTGTTGTTCCAGGTAAGTCAAATTTCAAAATTTCTCTAGATAAATGTCATACTGCTTCTGCAATTCTTCTTCAGTCTTCTCATATTCATCCATAAAGGCTGGCTTGACACTCTGCATAGTCTGTAGTCATTTCCAATTTCTTTCCAAGTCTAATTTTCTCTTTTCAATTTTGGCTTCTAAATTAGCTTCATCAGATGCCACATTATTGAGCAGGTCTGTAGTCTTATGAACCTGAGTCAAAATCTCTTTTATTGCAATTCTTAACACTTTTTCAGTCTCATTTATTTCCAGAGGTCTGCCAATAGCTTCTGTTCTCATTTCCCTCAACTCTACCTCCTTGGTGAGCAAGTCATATAGAGATGCTCCTTTGGAGGTGATTTCAGATGCAAGCTGCCCTGCTGCTTTCAAATCTTTGATGTTGGCCACTTAGAATGCTGTGATTACAGGTGTGAGTCCAAGACTCTCTGTTTAACAAATGGTGCTGGGTGAATGGCTGGTGACCTGCAGAAGGCTGAAACTGGACCCTTTCCTTTTACCATTAACAAAAATTGATTCTCATTGGATAAAAGATTTAAACTTAAGATAAGAAACTATAAAACTACTAGAAGAGAGTACAGGGAAAATACTTGAAGAAATCAGCCTGGGAGAATATTTTATGAGGAGTACTCCCTCGGGCAATTGAAGCAACACCAAAATACATTACTGGGATCTGATCAAACTAAAAATCTTTTGCACAGCCAAGGACACAGTAAGTAAAGCAAACAGACAACCTTCAGAATGGGAGAAGATTTTTGCAGGTTAAGTTTCGGACAAAGGTCTGATAACTAGAATCCACAGAGAACTCAAACTAATCTGTCGTGACCCCTATGGCCTGGTCTCGGTCGCTGCAGGAAGGAACCAGGCGTGACACGGATTAGAAGTACAAGTTTGCGGGAAGCAGGCTAACCTTAGTTGCAGGGTAGCCCCGAACCCCCTCCACAATGGCTGTTTATTAAGGTTATACACAACAGGTATGGAGAGTTAAGGTAATTGACATACACAACAGGTGTGGGGAGTTAAGGTAATCCCATATGAGGGCTACACGCGTAAGGATTGCCACATGCTCTCCTCACGTTTTCTTTCCACACAACCCTCATGAAG
Source organism: Perodicticus potto (assembly GCA_963574655.1). Lineage (NCBI taxonomy): Eukaryota > Metazoa > Chordata > Mammalia > Primates > Lorisidae > Perodicticus > Perodicticus potto. The sequence goes on from CAUYRH010099319.1 coordinate 5,093, forward strand.
AACTACTAAGCATCAATGTTTAACACATGCTTACTAGTGAGTGACCGACCTTATCTCATTTCAGAACACTGAGTTACTTGAGGGATTGCCCCCAAGTCAGGAAACGTCTCTAGGGTTGCCAGGAGACTGTCCTGTTCTCAGTGTTTCCTTTTAATGTGATAAGAATCAGTAACTTTCCTTTGCAAGCATGGTGTCCAGGCCTCTACACTACTCAATAAGAAAAGAACAAATAACCCCATTTGTATGTGGGCAAGAGGCTAGAAGAAAAACTTCTCTGATGATAACAGGTGCATGGCCTACAAGCACATGAAAAAATGTTCACCATCTTTAATCATTAAAGAAATGCAAATCAAAACAACTTTGAGATATCATCTAAATTCAGTAAGATTAGCCCACATAACAAAATCCCAAAACTACAGATGTTGGCATGGATGTGGAGAGAAGAGAACACTTCTACACTGCTTGTGGGAATGCAAGCTAATACGACCTTTTTGGAAAGAAGTTTAGAGAATACTCAAGGAACTAAAAGTAGACCTGTTTGATCCTGCAATTCTTCTATGAGGTATATAGTCTTTGTTGTAAAATGATTTTGATCATCTGGGTATATACCTCAGATATTGGCATGAGAATATTTATTGCAGCCCAATTAATAATTGCCAAGATATAGAAATAGCCCAAGTGCAAGTGCCCATCAACCCATGAATAGATTAACAAATTGTGGTATATGTATACCATGGAATACTATACAGCCATAAAAAGATGGAGACTTCACATCTTTTATGTTTACCTGGATGGACCTGGCATATTCTTCTTAGTAAAGTAAGAATGGAAACAAAAGTATCCAATGTACTCAATACTACCATGAAATCAATATATAATCACCTAAATATTCATACAAATGGTAAAACATAACTATAGTCCAGAAAGTAGAAAGGAAAAGAGGGGAGGGGAGGTGGAGAAGGGAAGGTATTGGGTGGGACATCACCTAATGTACATGATGCAATAGTAAATTTCAAAACTATTAAGAAAAGAGTATAATTGTGATGGATGTGTTAATCAGTTCAATGTAAGCATTTCACATTGCATAGTAAATCAGTACACTGAACCCCATTAATACATCAATGTATACAGTTATGATTTTATAAAATAAAAAAAAGAAACATAGGCAGCCTGAATGAATAAAAAAAATAGAAGCCAAGTAACTCTTGTATCCAGAAAATACATCTAACCCACAAGGACTTATTAAGACTCAAATGTGAAGGAATTGAAAAAAATACTCCATGCAAATGAAATTCAAATGAAAGCAGGTCCATAATTATATCAAATAACATTAGGAAAGAAAGACAAAGGTAGACATTATATGTAAAATACTAAAGGAAGCCATGATAAATAGTCATATAAAGGTAAAGAGAGCAATTCATCAAGAGAGTATAAAAATCCTATTTATGCATCTAACACAGTTGCCCCCAAATTCTTAAAGAAAACCCTATTATATCTAAACAAAGTGATAAACTGCAACATCTCAATTGCTGGGTATTCAATACACCACTGATAGAACTGTATAAAAGCTTCAAGCAGAAAATAAATAAACACTGGACTTAAAAGGTATTCTAGAGCATATAGGCTTAACAGATATTTACAGAACATTCTACCCCAAGAGTACTGAATATATATTCTCTTTCATCAGCACATGGAACATTTCCTAAGATAGATCACATTTTAGTCCACAAAATATGTCTCAGCATATTCAAAAATATAGAAATTATACCATGTATCTTCTCAGACAATAGGTAGAATAAAATTAGAAATCAACTACAACAGAAACACCTAATTCTACACAAAGTCTTGGATGATAAAGAATCTATTGCTGAATGATTATTAGGTCAAGGAGGAAACTAAGGCATAACTACAATGATCCCTCAAACTAAGTGACAAAGAGTGAAGTAAACTGAGTCACGGAGATAGAGAGATGGACCCCACTTTGATGCAATAATTGATAAAATTTATTACACCTGCAGGGGGGCTGATACCATAAAGGCATGCAGCCCTGAATGCTAGGTGGGTAATCCTTTTATACCACTTTTCTTGCATGGTCAGAAAAGCAAGCTAGTGCAATACAGAAGCTAATCATAGCAATTAAGGCAGGGTCGCAGGGCAGGGGGTACATATTGGTTCATAACATAAGTTCATTACTTCATGGGTCATAAGGTACATGGTTCAAACATAATTCATGGGTATAAGGTATGGTCATAAGAGTTGGGTAAATTTCCAAGGAACTTGGGACGTTTCACCAGGGGGTATTGCATAAGGGGCGTTCTTAAAGAACATACCCCTCCCTTCCTTAGAACATACCCCTCCCTGCTTATCTCCCAGAATTTAGCTCCTCCGCCCTTTTGGGGGTTGGGGCTGAGACACAAAACACTTCCCCTTTGAAGTGTAAAGAGTTTGTTATATTCTTTAAATCTATCGGTTTGGGGGATTAGGAGCAGGGATAGGGGGCTTTGTGTAGGAGCAGAGGGCTTGGTTGTTACAAGAGGACACAAATTATAAAATTTATGGGATTCAACAAAAGCAGGCCCAAGGAGAAATTTTTAGCCTTAAATGCCTACATCAAAAAGACAGAAAGATCACAAATAAAAAATATTATCTCAGGGGACTAGAAGAGAAAGAGCAATCTTAACCCAAACTCAGAAGAAAAGAAATAACTAAGGTCAGAAGAGAACAAAATGATATTAAAAACAAGAATATAATACAGAAGATGAATGAAACACAAAGTTGGTTCTTTGAAAAGATAAAAGAAATATGATAGATCTCTTGCTAGATTAACCAGAAATAGAAAAGAAAAGATCTATATAAGCCCAATTAGAAATGAAAACAGAGATATTACACCGGATATCACAAATACACAAAATATCATCTATGATACCATAAAAATCTCCTGGAAAAACACAAACCCTCATAGCTCAATCAGAAAGAAATAGAATTCCTGAACAGACCAGTTATGAGCAGCAAAATTGAAGCAGCAATAAAAAAAATCCAACAAAAAAGAAAATTTACAGTATCAGATGGTTTCACAGCCTAATCAGACCTATAAAATAAAATTGATACCCATAGTGCAAAAATTATTTCATAACATTGCAAAGGAAGGAATCCTCCTGAAAGCTAGTGTCAGCTTGATACCAAAGCCAGGAATGGCCCACAAAAAGAGAAAACTGTAGACCAATATCTCTTATAAATGTAGATGCAAAAGTTCTCAGAAAAATTCTAGCAAACCTAATTCAGCTGTACATCAAAAAAAGAAAAAAAAAAAAAGGACTCCACCGGAAACGGGCTTCATCCCAGAAATGCAAGAATGGTTCAACATATGTAAATCCATAAATGTGATTCACTATATAAACAGAAGCAAAAACCAAGTGATCCTCTCAATAGATGCAGAAATCATTGATGAAATCCAGCACCTTCCCTATGATAAAAAAAACCTCTTAACAAAATAGGCATAGATGGAAGATATTTTTAAATTATAAAAGCTATATATTGTAAACCCACAGTCAACATCATATTGACTGGGAAAAATCTGAGAGCATTTCCTCTCAGAACTGGAACAAGACAAGGTTTCCCATTGTCACTTCTATTCAACGTAGTGCTGGAAGTCTTAGAGCAATATGGCAAGAGAAGGAAATTAAGAGGATCTGAATAGGGAAAGAGGAGACCAAACTATCACTGTTGGCTGATAATATGATCTCCTATCTATAAAATACCTACGATTCTGCCAAGACTCTCCTGGAACTGATCAAGAAAACCAATGGAACAGAATAGAGAATCCAAATATATAACCATCCACATATTACCTTCTGATCTTGGATAAAGTAGATGGCAATCTACACTGGGGAAAAGAATTCCTATTCAGTAAATGGTGCTGAGAAAATTGGATGATTGAAACAGGATTTGTACCTCTCAACATTCATAAAAATCTATGCAAGATAGATTACAGACTTAGATCTAAGACATGAAACCATAAGAATTCTAGGAGAAAATGTTGGAAAAACTCTTCTAGATATTGGCCTTAACTAAAATAAAAATCTTCTGCACAGCCAAGGAAATGACCACTATGAAAGACAGACAACCTACAGTATGGGAGAAAGTGTTTGCATGCTATACATCTGATGAAGGGCTGATAACCACAATCCAAAAAGAACTTAAGAAAACCATCAAGAAAAAAATCAAACAACCCCATTATAAAGTGAGCAAAAGATATGAACAGAAACTTTTCAAAAGAAAAGAGACTAATGACCAATAAACTTATGAAAAAATGCTAACATCTCTAATCATGAGACAACTGCAAATAAATATTCTAAATGAGATGTCTCCAAACCCCAGTGAGAATGGCTTTTGCAAATAGTTTCAAAACAATGTATGCTTGAGTGTATGCAGAGAGAAAGGAACACCTACACACCGCTAATGGGACTGTTAGCTAGTACAACCTCTATGGAAAATATTATGAAGATTTGTCACAGACCAAAAGGTAGACCTACCATTTTATCCAGCGATTCCATTATGGATATTTACCCAAAAGGAAAAAAAAAAGTAATTTTACCAAAAAGACTTTGCACTAGAATGTTTATTGTGGCACAATCACAAAGATGTGGAATCAAACCAAGTGCCCATCAATTCATGAGTGGATTGATAAAATGTGGTATGTGTATACCATGGAGTACTACTCAGCCATAAAAGAATATGAATTAATATCTTTTGCAACAATTTATGGAGTATTATAAGAATGAAAATATGAACCTCACATGTACTCACCATTAAGGTGCAACTAACTGATCAGATATCATGTGTGCACATGGAAGTGAAACTCAATAGAAATCAAGCAGGTGGTGTGGGAGGAGGAATGGGTAAAATTATACCTAGTGGGTACATTTACAGTATCTGGGTGATGGGGAGATTTATAACTTTGACTCAGGCAGTACAAAAGCAATCCATGTAACCAAAACATTTGTATCTCCATAATATTCCAAAATAATAATTATAAATAAAAAGAACTTAAAACCATTTACAATAGCTGTAAAGGAAATTAAATACTCAGGAATATACATAACCAGGGAGGGGAAGGAGAACTACCAAATCCTGATGAAAGAAATCATAGCTGACACAAACAAATTGAAAAACATCTCATGCTCATGGATTTGAAAAATCAGCCTTGTTAAAATGTCCATACTGCCCAAAGTGATTTACAGATTTAATGTAATTCTCATTAAAACACCAATGCCATTTTTCACAGATCTCAAAGAAAATTCCTAAACTTCCTACATAAACAAAAAATTTTGAATAACCAAAATAAGCTTAAGCGAAAAGAATAAATCTGGAATCATCACATCCCTTGATTTCAAATTATAATATGAGGCTATAGTAACCAAAACAGGATGGTACGGATATATAGGTAGAGTTACAGACCAATAGAATGAAACAGAGAACCCAGAAATAACATCATATATCTAAGGCATGAACAGTTATTTTTTCAAAAGAATATATAAAATGACCAATCAACATATGAAAAAATGCTCAATAAATACCTTACCCCTGTCCAACTGGCCTTTATAAGAAAATCAACATACTATAGACGTTGGCATGGAAGCTGTTAATGCATTATCAAGTGTGTGTTATTGCAGTTATCTCCCAGCAGAAACATACAGAAACATATGCAGAAATCCTGATTCTTTTTCAGAGTCCTGGGGACTAAAGCATCTACAAAAATAAAAACTTCACATTTCAGATACTTTCTATTCCTGGGTAACACTAATATTCAACAGCAATAACTCAGTTAAGACAGCCTAAGTGGAAAACTATGAAATGAAGCTGGTTGAAAAAAATATTCAGGAAAGAAGAAATTTAATTTGTTTTCTTCTATTCCCTTTGCCCATGTCTAGCAATAGCCTTCCTCTGGATCTTTTATTTCTTCTCTACATTAAAAGGCTCAACTTTGGCTGGATGTTGGAATCACCTGGGGTACCCGAGAAACTCTTAATCATCAGATTTTGTTCCAGACCAAAAAACTCCGAGGAGAGAACCCAGGCAACTATACTCTTTAAGTGCTTCAAGTAATTACCACGAGCAAAGCAGAAAATCACTACAGATTTGATGAAACAATTGGCTTGGAGTGGTGTAAGAATAAAACTGCTTAATCTTCACCCTTTTTTCTGACCACACTTCATCACGATGTGTTTGCGTAACTCAAATAATTTATAACATACAACGTCCATTTTATTATTTCAAAATTTTTAACTATAGAATTTGTCTTAAGTCCATTAATTCTCTCTTCAAGACTACCAAATGGCTAAATGCACAAAGCTGCTAACTAATTAAAAATTTATTATAGACATTGCAATTTTTTTTTCTAGAGATTTCTTGCTGAAATAGCAGCAAGTGAGCATTACCTCAGTGTAAGAGCAGGTTTCCACAACATAAATGTTCCTGGAGGAGTAAATGGGCCCAGAATAGCCTTTTAAAAAACATTAACTAAAATAATTACCAAAACGAAAAAGAAAGTTTTAGCACCATATCAACAATTTCCTTTAAGTAATACCCGTTTAATAATTCATAAGCAACCCATCTGCAGAAAATATAATGGCATAGATAACAATGTCATTACTAGGTTGCAGTACTATCACAGTGTATCAGCAAACCACAGTTAACAGAACAAATATTTTTTTGGCTGTAGAGAGGTAGGCTCTCCAAACACAAATTAATCTCCTTAATGGATTTTCCTTACCTTCATGAAAAATGCATTATGGGCTCTTAAGTCACACTCAACACATTGTTAGGGTTTTATATGATGTGGGGTTGGCACAAAGATGATTTTTCTTTCACACTGTGGGTAGGGAAGAAAAACAATGAGCTGGGTGGTTTGGAGCCAAACTATTTAATCACTAAGTAAGGACCCAGAGAAGCCGCTTTATTTTTGAGCTGCCTCTTTCTGCAAGAGATCCTTAAATTTTGTTTAGAGGCCAAAAAAATTGCACATGGGGTTAAACATATGTGAAAGTAGAGAAATATCAAAAATATATTCCACTTGGCCTATTAATTGCTCTGACTTTACTGAAAGCTGATTAAAGGAAAATCATCCTGACACAATTGCCGGCTGTTCATGCCTAACCGTCTAAACATGCAATGCCACGAGAGTAAATTGGAATGGAAAACAAAGTAGGCCAGAAAACAGCAAATTTTCAACATTATAATTATATCTAAGCACATATTTATTTCCAGACAGAGATTTTATATGCAGATGGACATTCATTCAAGACTAAACTTCCACATTAATCAGGTCATATGCACCATGTAGCTAAATTGTTACTGCTTCAGGTACATCAAGATGGGTAAATAAACTTCGACTGCCTTATTACTTAGAGTGTTTAATCAGACACGAGGCCAGCCATCAGAGTCTAGTAAGAACTCTTAGAGGATAGCTATACAGCGTTGGTGAAGCTGTCCAATTTTATGGTACATGTAGAACCTGCCTTGCCTTGTCTTCAGTTTCCTCAGTTTCATTTGTGCAAAACTGTTTTAAAACCATTGCACTTTTATATTCTTTCAAGCAGAGGGCAACAATCAGCCTTCAGATGGTTCAAATTAGCCAGCATAGATCACAGGTGAACCCATGCCCTAGAAGTGAACATAATGTCTCCTGTGAGAAATCACCTGGCAGCAGAACCACAAGGTGAGAGAGTTGCCACAGCTGTGGGGAGCATTCTTTCCTCTTTGAAATGACAGAAGACGCATCAAGGTTGCAGCACAGATACTTGTAGTAAATGTTGCTACTGCCTCGTGTGCTTTTCCTCACAAGCTGGACTTAGGGCCTTGAAAACCATCGCTAACCGTGTCGGAGATTTACTGGATTGCTGAATTTTAGGCAAAGTGTTTTCCAAATAAATTACTTGAGGAAATTACATGACCTAGATAGTTAGGATTGTAAACCTTAACTAGGACTATATTTCATTGTAAAACTGAGTGAAGACGGGCTAGAAAGGCATTTCAAAATTTTATGAGCATTCAACTAAGTTAAAAAAAAATCAGGGCAGTCATACTCATATTAAAGTGATAATTTAAATTGCAGGAGAGGACTACTGCTGTGTCTTAGAATAATTGGTTTTACTTCCATAATGCTGAAACATTCTTTTTTTCATTTAACCATCTGTAGTAACCTATGAATTTTCTGAGAATTTATCATAAACTCTAAATTTATAAAAATCTTATGTATACTATGGTCTTAGTTTTCCTAACTTCATAGTTAATAACTTTTCTAGAATAGAGGCTAAAAATCAATGCTTATTTTTACTGTACACTTAGTAAAACAAAGTATTTTCTCTTCCAAACACCAGTTAAATTTTTGCCTATTTTATTTTCCAAGCACTTTAATTTCCAAATCAATACATGAGGATACAGAAAACAAGTAAACCTTTATTTTCATTCTTGCTCCATTCCAATCCATTGTTCACTGAACAGCTGACATAAATTAGGTCATGTAAATACCTAGCATAAATTTAAAACAAATATTTCCAGGATTCTTTATTGCATTCATAAAAGTATAATTCTTCATGCAGAAGCCTGAATGACCTAAAACTGCTGTTTGCTGCACCCACTAACCTCTTTTAATGCCAGGGCTCACTCCCCAATATCAGGTAATCGGCCTCTTCGACATGCTGAATAACAGTTCCCAAAGATGTCTGCATTCTAATCCCCGAAACCTGTGATTATATTACTTTATAAGCAAAAGGGACATTGCAAATAGGATAAAATTAGGAATTCTGAGATAGGAAATTATCCTGGATTATCCAGTTGGGCCTAATATAATGATCATGCGTATCTTTATAAAAGGTGGATCAGAGTCATAGAAGCCATAAAGATGGAAGTAGAGTTCAGAGAGGAGAGAAAGTTCTCTTTCTCCTGTCTTTGAAGATAGAGCATGAGGTATGAGCCAAAGATTGTAGGTAGTCTCCAGTAGCTAGAAAAGGCAAGGAGATAGATTCCCCACTTGGAACTCAGACAGGAAAGCAAGGCTGCTGAAGCCTTGATTTTAGTTCAGTGAAATGGAGTTTGGACTTGTGTTCTCAAAAATGTAAGTTAATAAACTCATGCTGTTTTAAGCTCCTAAATTCGTGGCAAGTTGTTACAGCAGCAAGAGGAAAGACAGATTTGCCTTTTTTCTTTTTCTAGTATACACAAAACTCTTCACTGATTGTGAGATTTTTCATGTCTCCAGACTCTAGGATGTATGAAGGAAAGTGTCTGTCTCTTATTCAGCCTTGGTTCTTGGATGAATGAGGTACTGAACAAATATTTGTTGAATATATAAATGACTTCATTAGAACCTGGGAAAGTAAATGTATTCGCTTGGAAAATGGCTGAGGCTTGTGATTTTTCTTGTTCAACACATGATTACCTATTCAAAGTTGAGCAAGAAATCACTAAGTACCCAAGGTGTATGATTCCTGGAAGCTTTTTCAGATCGTATTCTTTATTTATTTATTATTTTTTTTTTTTTTGCAGTTTTTGGCCGGGGCTAGGTTTGAACCCACCAACTTTCGCATATGGGGCCAGTGTCCTACTCCTTTGAGCCTATTCTCTTTACTCTGTTTTCATACAGAATGCTCTTTCCTAAGGGCATATGGAAAGGCTGTGATGAAAGTAATGAGATAGGAATCCATTTACCTTTCTTCAAAAGCATTAATTCAGTCACGAGTTGCCACAAACAGAAACAACCCACGGTGCTGCTCACCATACTGTCACCAGCGGCTGAGGTCTCGAAGAACTGAGTGGTCAATATACTACCAGATATGTGTTAGGGAAGGAAAATGTTACAATACGGAATTTTTTCACGCTTTTTTATAATTTTTGAAATGTTACAAATTGATCTCAGCTGTTTTGTGACCAACTGAACAACTTCTGCCATGGGGATATTCTGATACCTATTCTTACTAGTCAATCAGATAGATGACTTCTGGCCAAGTAACTTCCTATTGTTCAAATAGTTCCAGCAGACAACATATTGAAGTTTTAAAATACATTTTATTCAAAAATAGTGGATAAAATTTGTATACCTTGCTGGCATATTCTACCAGCTGATAATAAATTTGGGCTTGTCTTACTTAACAAACTATATGCTAACATATCCAAATATGAGCACCTTATAAAAATGCATATGACGTCTTTTCCTTGCCATATATTAGGAAGAGCCAACCTTTTTTTATTAGATATCTTAACTTATAATTTTCATTTGCTGTTATTACTTTTTAAACACTAATTTTAAAGATTCATTTGGTTATTTTAAAAATGCAAACTATGTTGGTTTAAAGAAATAATTTAATAATGAAATTAAATATATTTTAATTAATGTATAACTATAGGGAAGTCAAACTGTTTTATTTGATGAGAAATATGTATGCCTGGTTTAAGGGTAGAAGATTTTTTCCTTTTTTTTTGAAAGGAATGCTTTTATGTTAATAAGACTTTTTATGAAAAGAATACTGTTTACTTCTGTCTAGCTTTAAAATTTTTTGTGTTTCTTAAAGTGATGATTTTTCTTATCAAATGAAGTAAAAGTTGGAAATCATTTTCTCTGGATTATTTATGTAAACTATCATGAAATACAAAACTGCAGGATCTCTTTTTACAGAATTCTCTCACCTAAAGCCAACATACTAAAATGTCTTTAGATAGATTCTATCAGGAAATCATGGGGACTTATACATGTATTGACATCTTGACAAGGGAAAATTTCTATAAAACAACCCACCCCCCAAAAAATACACAAACTGAAATCCAGCCTTCTCTACCCAATGAGGGTAATGATAAAGGAAAGTGAACAAGTGTTTTCTTTGAATAGCTTAATGAGAGTCACAGGAACACAGAGAACTATTTTGCTATTAAAGTTAAAAAAAAATTCATCCTAAGAAAATTGTAATGAAAAAAATTCTGCTGAGCATTCAAAACTAGCGGTGGTTATTCCCTAGGACACAGACTACTTAATGGGTTTTCAGTTCTGTTCTAATCGTTTTTCTATGCTCTATTGGTGGTGTGCAAAATGTCAGATTTTCTGAGCTTTTTTCTTTTTTTCTTGAAAACTCTTGCCCTTTGTCAATTGTTTAGAGGCAAAAAAAAAAAAAAAAAAGTACATCCCTCTACAAGAAGTCCAGTTTAGTTGAAGATAGTAGAATTCAAAGACTCTGCAGATTATAATAAATATACAAGTATGCATTTCAAAATTATCTAGTTCCTACTAAACCATATGACTTCAGCAAACTCATTATATCTGTGCTTTGGAAATAAAATGGGTGATTAATTTGCCACTAAACTAGGAGGAAAAAAATATGATTAGCTGACATAAGAATTAAGTTGTGTCTTTTACCACAAGAACTCCCTTTTTAACAAGGGAGAATGGTTAATAAACAAGTAGAGAATGGTTAATAAAAATATTTTGAAGTCACTCTTTTGGAGAAGATTTTTTTCTTTTTTTTAGTTTTGATGACTTAATGTTCCTAACAAAATACTTTATTTAATTTAAATTATATTCTATTGAAACTGTAATATCTACTACCAGATTTTCTGGTGCATTGCTGATTGTTCAGCCCTTCAGAGAGAGTCATTGGGGAAATTATATCTCAGCAAAATAAAAAAAAATCTATAATTTTTGCTTCTGGTATTGATTAGAAAACTAAGCAATAAGAGAATTAGGAGAAAACTTAAAAGTCTATCTGGGACCATAAGTCACTCTTTTGTCTGAATTGTTAACTTCACACAACCAGTTTGTTTTGCCTCTAGCCTGGATTTACTTACTAAATTTACAAGTAGTTTCAAGCATTATTACTGCATATACAACATAGACAGCTAATTACCCTCTCTTGAATATTTTAATATGTTTCTCTGTAATACAATTTTTAATTATAGGGAATAAATTAAACTTATATTACAGGAAGAAAGAGAATCTACAAACTGATGCCTCGTAATTGTTGCCAAAGGAAACTTAACAGCAACCCGTGAACACAGTGGGAATATTCATAACTCAATCAGCAGATGCCTGAGTGTACCGCTGAAAAATGCGGCCTAATGAATTCTCACTGACTCTCATCTATTGAGAGATAAAAATAGGCTTATGACTGTCTGTCTTAATATACTTATATTAGTTACATGCCAAGATATTTTAGTGAAATAATGTGATGTTAAGTAATAAAAGAATATAAAGGGTCATTTTGCAACTTCCGTATCACATACTATCCCCCATTGCAATTTAGTTCTAAGAACATCTTAGATTATTAAACTTGAAGTTTGGAACTACTTAAATCTTTGCTTCATTAGCTTACCTGTATCAGTTTTTAGCAGGCCTTTTTTTTTTTTTTTTTTTCAGTTTTTGGCCAGGGCCAGGTTTGAACCCACCACCTCTGGCATATGTGGCTGGCGTCCTACTCCTTTGAGCCACAGGCACTGCCCTTAGCAGGCTTTTTTAGTAACAATTCACCCCAACTTCTTAATGGCTTATAAAACAAAAGATTTATTTGTTACTCGCATTAAACATTCCTGTCTATTGTAGCTCTGCTCCCTGCCCACATCTTTCTGAGACTCAGGTAGAAGGGGCAGCCTTTGCGAGGTCGTCTAATGACAGAGAGAAGGGAAGGATGGAGTGTCTGGAGGATGCTCTTAAAACATTTGCTCAGAAGTGTTCAATATCATTGCCAGTTACATTTAACTGGCTAAAGGAATTCATATGGCCAAGCCTGATATCAATGAGATGAGAAGCAACATTTTCCTAAAAGAACAGTCACTGTAAGAAAATATAGTAAAATTTTGATGATAACACAATCCCATAGTATTTTTCAAATTAGTTTGTAAAACTTTTCCCAGTCTTCAAAAGAGGTTCTTAAGATGCTCCAAAAGATTTTGAGTAGATGTAACTAAAAAATAGATATTGCAACTACTACACCTCACCGTATAAAAACACTTCCATGTGTTTATATGTCCTCTATATTGGCTAAAAGTCACAAGAACTTGATATTGCCACTCAGATATCTTCCATAAAATCTAATGTAATGATAAATATTTTTATTAAACTATTATTCTGCTTTGCAGGTCTGGTTACATTTTTAAAAATGTCATGAGAATAAGAGAATGAGTTTTTTACTCATTAACATGGATACAATGCTTGGGTGAATTCATGAATGTACATATTGTGTATAAATGGGGGGAAATAAGGAGAATAATGTGGCTGCTTCAATATTACAAATAAAGAGGTAGTTATAAGAACTCTTTGTTTTTAATCCCATATTTTAATTCTGGGAGTGGACTTCTTTAGAATAATCAGCAATATTTTAAAAATATCTTACTCTTTACCAGATTCAAGATATTGCTCCAACTATGATGCCATCCATAAAGGCCGCACAATTTTCACTCAATGCAACCAAGACTGGGAACAAAGCTCTGAACCAGAGAAGTGGGGCTGGCAATTGGTTATGGAAGAAATCAGGACGTGGCTCAAGAAACTCACTCCCAAAGCCTCAGAGAAACCCTTGCTGAGACTTTAAACTCATTAGAAGAATAGTAAAATGTATGCGGGTTTTAAATGATATCGAATCCTATGCAACACAGCTATTTTTAAATCTCAGTACATCTTGGTGTCTATGGAGTAAGGTAGAGTTCTGGGGCTTCCTCTCCTGTAGTTCTGCCTGAAGGCACCGTATGTTAAATAGCCATAACTGCAGTCATAACTGTGTACAGGGATGTCATGCTTATCTGACTACGAGATAACTGTTTGATGACCGCTGTATGACTATTGTTTGGAGTATTTCCACTACCCTTCCCCTCGGATATATAAGCTTTGGAAGATTCCACTTGTGCACACTTCCCACGCCTGCCCACCTGACGTCACAGGCTGAGTGAAGGCATGTCACACCTGTCCTTAGCTCCATGGTTCTCACACTTGAAGGCATCTGCTGCTAACCTCCTTGGCATTAGCCTCCTGTGAAAGTGTCCACACCACAGCTGATCTCTCTCCCTGCTTTATTTTTTCTGATGATGCCAGACTTTAATAATCTGCATTCCTTAGTCAAAAACAGAGGGAAAGTAAGTATAATGACTTATCCTTCTTCTACTTGGGGACCACATATTATGCAACTTGAAAGACAGAATTCACTAAGAATTATATCACCCATTTCCCATGTTATCCTCTTGTCTTTCATCTCACTAAAAACATTCCAAACATGGAAATATTATTTATTACTTTGAAACACATTATAATTTGATGTCTTAAATTCTTCTCTTTTCCACTGAGAAATCATTTATCTAATCTTCAGAAAGATTTAGTAGGAAGAGTCCACACGTGTAAGAATGGAGTGGTGAAAATAAGTCACTCTGAGGTACTCCTAAATTTATTTGCATTTTGCTTCACTGTCTACAAATGTGCTTTCGTATATTCTATTTAATTAAGTCTGTCAATCATTTGGAGGATTAAATACACAGTTATTCATGAAATTTGAACAACTTAATTTGGCAGCAAAGAGATTTTTAGAGGAAGATGAGAATAAGACAGAAATTCCAGTTGATGGTTGGCTCTGCAATCCCAGGCCCCAAGAGGTTGTGTTGGGTGCAAAAAAAAAATTCATAGTGTCACCTCCAGCCCCCACCCCGATTTACCCACAAAGTACACACACACACACACACACACACAAGAAGCTTCAATAGGAGAAGTGCTGACATTTTTGTTGTTAATCTCTTTTACACCTCGTTTCAAATATCCTTAGAACCAAGATATTTGTTTTTTTCCTGTTGGCAAGCTTTTTGGGTGTAGTTGTGATTATTGTAAAATGTCAGTTGACTAAACTACACTGAAGAGGAAAAAAGAACAAAACAAGTAAACACAATAATTCCATTGTAATTAGATAAGAGAGAATTTTAGAAAAATATTTTCATATCATTATAAGAATTCATGGAAGACAAATGCTGCTTTGTATTAAAAAAAACTTCCTTCTCTTCTTTTTTTATTAAATCATAACTGTGTACATTAATGCAATCATGGGGTACAATGTGCTGTTTTCATATACAATCTGAAATATTTTCATCAAACTGTTTAACATAGCCTTCATGGCATTTTCTTTAACAACGCTTCGACTATTATGAAAACTGTATTAAGTTTGTGATCTATAAATAGATATTTAAAAAAAAAACTTCCTCTGATCTAAGCATAAGATAACTTTAAATTAGCAGACATTGGGCACAATGAAACTCAAGTTTGTAACAATAAGGTCCTCTAAATAAGCTCTGATCTGTAATAAGTGAGCTATTTTCTAAGTATCCTAGTATTCATAATAAAAGTTAATGAGCAGTAATAATATGTACACATAGTTGCCCTTCACAAGGACAACAATTCTTTCAGAGACTACACGATGATTTAAAAATCTGGTACTTGAGAAATACCCCTAATTGGCTAATTTTTCTATTTTTAATAGAGATGGAATCTTACTCTTATTCAGGCTGGTTTTGAATTTCTGAGCTCAAAAAATCCACCTGCTTCAGCCTCCCAAAGGGCTAAGATTAAAGGCATGAGTCAGCATGCCTGGCCTTCAGTTTTACTGTTCATCAGTTATAGGACTTTGAACAAGGCCTAAACCTCAGTTTCCTCATAGGCAAATCAGAGATTATGGTTATTATGGTTATTATGAGACTTAGGTTAACCAATGAATTAAATTCAGTAATGTACATGAGTTTCTTAACATGTTATAAATATCTTCTCTATCCTTCCCTTTCTACTTTTATCTTTTGATGTCTTATTTTTAATATTGGTTCCTAATTTCCAATAACATGCACCGCTGCCAAGTTAATGTTCTAAGATTATTATTGTTAGCATGACAATTCCTGGCTCATTGTTCTTTAAATGCCTAAAAGTCAAGTCAAAGATGTCACTCTGTCATTCCACACTTTCCACAATTTATCATGCTAGAGCAGAAAGGACGCTGCATATGAGATTAGTAGGCCTATTTAAAAAGAAACATTGGTAATTCCAACAGTTGTTAATTGTGACTTTGAACAAATCTCTTATAGTTTATTTTCCTCTCTGCAAAATGTAATTATCATTCACAGATGTGATACAACTTTTGAGTTAGATAACCCATTTGAAAACTATTCGAAAGCTAAAAAGAAATATGCAAATGTTAGGTAGCAGTGGGAAGGAGTGAACTTTGAGATCTTCTACAAATCCAGTTCAAACCCTGGCTTTGACCCTTGCCAGTCTTGTGGGAATTAAGAATCATTTCCACGCTTCAATTCTCAGTATTTAGAATTAAAATTGTGAAGAATAATATTTACTTTCAAAGGGCAAATCTTACTATCAAATATTATTATTTAGGTTTTTAAAAGAAGTGTACCTTCTCTATGAATCAGGTTTCTCCCAGGGCATGGACATTTTTCACATCATCCTGGAGGAGTCCACCAGGCCTAAAACGAGCCAACACGCAGTCAATGCAAAACAAACACTGACAGAATAATAATCATTCTCCAAATTTGTAGTCAGTATCTAGCCTGATTATAACAGCTTTCCAATTCAAAAGGAACCAAATTTATTAGAATCTTAGAATAAAGATGAAAGGGAGATCCCATTTTAGCTCATGACGATTTAATTGTATAGCACAACTATAGGGAATGCAAATGTGTTTATCACAACGACAGGATTTTCTTGCATTTGGTATGTAGAGAATGGATGACAGAGAGGGCTAGGCAGCTGTCATAAGAGGGGATGAAATTTGTTGGCTGCCAGCAGCAAGGGAAACCATCAAACACTAGCTTAGCTTTGGACTGCAGAGAAATGAAAAGAGCTGATGAGACAGCCTGGTTTGAAGCAGGAAGGCATTAGTTCACCACTTTGAACCGAAGCATCTGTAATGGTGCTGGATGCAAAAGGCAGGGTCACAAATGATGATTATAATGACAGTAATATGACGGGCTTAAAGGCTGATGATTTAGAATTGCATATCAAAGAAACATTAAGCTGAAGTGTAGAGAAAGTTATTTGCTTAGTTTTTAGCTGCCATATTGCTAGATCTCTGGCAATTGCTAACAGGAGATTTATGTCAACTATTGAAAAAAACTGAATTACAAAAGCAAGTTGATAATTACATTTCATAGATCTAATTTTAATTTCATGCATCTTCGAAATTTTATAATAAGAGCCATGTGTTGTGTAATAGTTTCTTATTTATGTGGAACCTTTGATAGTGCTGCAGCTTACACAAATAAAATGCTTCATGGATATTCAGTGAGTGTGTGAAAGAAAGATGCCTGCAGTAAGGGGTCCCAGAGATGCTAGACACGAATTATCGCGATTCAGGTTTGTCAGATATTTTGTACACACAATGCCTTAAGTCTCTGTTACAAAATCTCATATCTGCTAATTGTTTTTAGGAAGGAGATTGAGTAAAGACAGAGTCGAGGGTCAATTGTCAGTTTTGTAAGAATATCCACGATAGAGTAAGGTCGAAATGCCTCGGCACATTTGAACACTGTGCTACTGGAACTCTGCTTCCACTTTCCCCCTCCCTGAGCCTTTCTCACTTGCCCTACTTGTTGCTAATACCCTGGCCCTTTTCGGTTTCCGGAACGCAGGGCTTCTGCCCACCAATGGCTTTGTTCATTCTCTTTCCTCGGTAGGAGATGCTCTTTCCCCGGTAGGAGATGCTCTTTCCCAGCTCTTTACCTGGCAAACTGCTCTCGTAATTCTCAGCTTCAACATTTGCTCTGCGAAGGGGCTTCTTCACCACCCTTATCAGTCACTTCCTCCTCTTTCTTCCTTTGAGCCAAATCCCAGCTCATTCTTTTAGAAATAAGACAGCACTTAGAATACTAATACTGTACATTCATTCTCTTTAAATCATTGTTTAAAACGATTAAAATATTTTCTCAAGCCTTGATATTATCAAATTGTCAAAAGTATTCAGAAGCTTCAATTTAAAAATCATGTCCTGATTCTCTTTCATTTGATGAACATATGTCTGTATGTGGCATCAAAGAGTTGTAGTCACAAGATCTCAAACTGAACTGTTAGGTTTACTGCTGTCTTTACTAACTAACCTTATCGGAATACGGATATTCTAAAACATTTAATTCTAAGGGAAATATTAAATAGGTCATGTTAGCTTAATGAAATCTGCAATTTATTTTTGAAGAAAATTATCTCCAAAATTGCCCCCAAATCTCAACTATCTCCAAAGTTCAACAATTTTACTGGGACACATTGAAAGCTAAACTTTTAACACTTTCAAGTATTTCTCAATGTTCTACATTATAGGCCAAATTGTTGATTTTCACACAGTTGCCTGGGTCCTTAGTTCTTGGAGAGCTCAAGGTTGAAAAATGACCAGACACCCCATAGTAAGCCAAGCATGAAACAAAGTTTATTGAGAAAGAGAAGGACAGATTTATAGAGTAAGAGCAAGATATAAGTTTACGGGTCCCCTTTGTTTTGAAAAGCAAAAAGCCTGATCATGTCTGCCAATTCTCTTCTATACTGTCTGGATCAGGGCTATCCCACGGTTCAGAGTTCACCTTGAAACCTCTGCATATGGAGGCCTCCCCTGAGTCTTTCTGAGAGACCACTGAGGGTGTGGGTCGCAAGTTAGTTAGTCTTAAGGCTGTTCTAGGCCACCTTCCAGACCCTACTGTACTTGCTGTCAGGGACCACCAGTCTTCTATATCCTTTGGCAACTAGCACCCTAAGTTCTGACTGGTAGATTGGTAGGGTGATCTCTCCTGCCCAGGTTTAAGCAATTGTTAGGGACAAAATTAAGGTGGTGGCATTAAGATGGCAGTCTGAGGACTCTGCCCTTGTCTTCCTTTCCTAGGAGAGCTGTTCCTAACGACCTAACAAAAAGTTTTTCTACTTCAAGCTGCCCTGGGCACACCATTCACTGTTTTATACCCTATTATCTTTGTTTTTTTGGTTTCATAATATTATTAATAAAACTTAGTTTTATTTTATGGCTACACCATCTTTAGTTAAATTTTGTTTAATGAGTAGCAAATACCAATAACAAAGTAGAAAAATCTAAGTTCTTAGATTAATATTACCGAAAACTGTAACACTGAGCTGCTATTCTAAAATGTATTCAGTAGAATTCAGGATCTATTTGATTTGTGATGGTAATGATGATAATACAATATACATATTATGACAATATTAGACTCTACCAATTAATTATCTCATGATCCTATGGAATCTATAAAATATTTTTTGCCTGTTTCTCAAAGCAGCACTAAGTATTCTGCTTAGTTTTAGAACAATAATTGGAAAAAATATATGATTAGAAAAACAAAAATGTCTGAAAAAGCATGAATAATTTGGTTTTTCTTTTTCCCCACAATTTTCAATGTCTTCTTTCCACAGAATATAGACACAAGTGTATCTAATAACAATTTGAATGAGGGCTAGAGAAATTAAAATGGAAAATTCGCAACATTGAAATTGGAAGGCGAAGGCGACTCTGAGCTAGCTAGACTACTGTCAGAAGTAATTACTCAGTCATTTTACCCAAGCGAAATTTTAGGTCTATTTACCATGAACTCAGCAAAACATGATCAGCCTGAATAACCTCACATACTTTCTACTAAGGATGACACCAAATTTGTGAAGAAGTATAATCCTGCAACCAAGTGAATCAACTTCAAAATAAGTAGTATATGACAGGACACAGCTGATGGTAGTTAGTTCATGACAGTACTTTCAAATATTAGAGATTTTAATTATATCTTACATACTTAGACAATGCAGGAATTGCTGAAAAACATTAGTAAATTGCCTGAAATTTTCGTTAAAGCTCACCAGACCTATTGTTTTGTTACTTTGGAAAATGCAGGCGAATACCGAGGTTTAGGAGGTAACTGATGGTGTGAATTGTCCAAAAGACCACCTGTGGAGCACGTATTGACATTTGAAAACACAGCCATCCAACTTTTCAGGTATTTTTGGAAAAGAAAGAGTCAGTCAGGCAAAATTGTAAGTTTCTTGAAAGCGAGAGTCACTTTTCCTTCATCCGCATCTCCACTGTGCTGGGCGCAGAGCAGCTCTAGTGTGGAGCAAATTAGAAAATAGAGGCATCACCAAGACCGTCTTTGAAGCTAACTCAAAGGGCATAGTTATTTTCTAAGTCAATGTTCCACAAGTATCTATTTAAAAGTAGCTATTAAATGCATGATGACCAGGAATTGTACTTTAATCTGAATAGAAAGCTGCTCCTGTAAAATTTATTGAGTATTCCTTGGACTACTTCTGTTTTTGAATTGAAGCTGCATAAATTAAGATAATTTTTAAAGGAAAGCATACTTTTTTCCCCTATCTTATATAAGCAATAATGATAGCCCAAACTATAACCTTTCTTAAAACATTATCTATTATTTGCTATCTATAAAGCTTTAAAAAAAATCTTGTTTAAATTCACTCCCCAGAACCATTTATCAATCTGCCCACCATGTGTTACTGTAAACTTTTTGCCTGGATTAGATAAAGCATTTTTAAGACATAAATGGTTTCTTGTTAAATACTATATGATTGTCAAATTAAGTTTCTCGATGATGGTTCTGCCAAAGCAAAAGATGGCAGTTCTTTTTTTATTTCCTGTTTATCCAAAGCTGTTTTTCAAACTTATCAGTTTCCTAAAAAGAGTGTATCTCATTATCTGACTTTCTGAATTGCCCCAGATTCAGTATGAGGTTTTTTCTCTTTCCCCAGACTTGTATCTGTGAAAGATTTAACAGTTTTGGAGTAAGTTATGCTGCTCATTGTCTTAATCATACTAATCAAATTATTGTTTCTAAAGAGATATTTTCCTAAAATGTTTCGCTTTTTGACTTTGTAGTCAATTACCAACAACTTTGTTTTCAGCAGCGCGCTGGGTTGTGACTGGGCAAATGGAGTAAGTGGGAATGATTTTAAAAGAGTAGACTGGTCTGGCAAAACAGAATCTTATTTTCATTAACATCTGTACCACATTTCAGTGAAATGGGAAACTCAGTAACATTGCCAAAGAACTTTGTACATTGTTGGTTATTTTATTTGGGCTAGAATGGTATTAACTACGAAGTTAGAAGTATATCATATGGGTCACCTGAAAACCATGTGCCTTCAGGCAGGGTGTTTTTAAACATCCTGTTGGTCTATTTCTTCAGCTATGGAAAATTTCTCATAAATACATGTGAGTAGGCCTATTTTGAATATATTTCACAATATTATGAGGATTTGGTGAATTTGTCCTTTATTCAACATATTCCTTTAATAAGTGTTAATAGCCTTGAGGTTTTCTATATTAACGTCAATTATACATTTTCAGGATTGTATGAATCACAACACAGTATGGATCTAACAGATGCATATTATACAGTGTGTAAAAAGAATTCCCCAAGAGTTTTCATGGTCAATGCCAAAAATGTCTTCATATCTGAATCCTACTTTAGCACATCCCATTTGGATCCTTAATGAAATTCCAACATACTTTGAAACAAAGTTTATCAGTGATGCACAGATGGAGATAGCTATAGTCATTATAAACAAACAAACAACTCATTAAAAGCTATTTGGGGACAGTGGCTGCCTTGAGTTCAAGTACAGATTACCATTGTGTTTTAGAGCTATCTTATTTGGCATCACTCCTTTCCACCAATATAAAGCTATCACATTGAATTTGGAAAATTTTTAAATGCTCCACCTTTACAAAAAATAGAAGTCATTTTTTAAAATAAAAATTTCTACCACCTCCTTATTAGTATACATCTCCTCATCAGTATCTGTCCTTTGGGTGTATACAAAGGTCTGGGTTGATCACAAAGGACAGCATGACTCCGCGTGAGCACAGACATGCAGCTTTCATCTTCTGGATCTTAGACCTCAGGGCAGAGTGAGTGCACAGTCACATTCTTAGGATTTACTTTGCATTTGAAGATGTGCTTCAAAAATAGTTCTTTCTCTGGGGCTGTCCTGAGTTATCATTATTTCTTAATATCCTCATAGACATTCATCCCGAGGCTTTTTATAGTGTAGATTTGCTGATGTGTAGACAATAACTTGGCCTCACTGACTCTCCTGCTGTTCCGCTATTGTGTCCTGCTCTCCTCCCCTGGGATTCCCCAAGCCACAAGTGTCCCTGGCTCACTCCCCTACCTCATTCCACTCTCTTCTCCACATCACCTCTCTAGAAAGGTCTTCCTGATCAGGGCATTTAAAACACCTTACACATTCCGAGTCAGCACTTTCTCTTGGAGATGAAACAAGAGCACTTATTTCCACTAGCTCTTACACTACATGATTACAGCAAACTCCCTGTTATCTGGAACTCATGCACCTGGCACTCTCGCGCAACTGCGCACTACCTGCCTCCCTCCACCCTGACAAAGAATCAGTTTAAACTTCCTGCACCTGCCCTCAGTAAGCTGACTCTTCCTGCAACACTCTAGCGTTCTCCTGTGTTCTGTGTAACCATTTTAAGTGTTATGTGTATTACCTAAAGTTAAAAAATTATGGTAGTGAAGCTGAAAAGCGTATTGACTGCCATTGAACTAAAATTGTACACTGCATTTAAAAAGCTGTTTTATAACACAGCAAAATGACAGCAAGTGAATTTGTCTTTATTTGTCTTAATTTTCTTTTAATTAGTGTATTTTAATATTCATGTCAAGTCAATACAGAGTCTATGGTATGGTTTGGATATACCATGGGGTATAGTTAGGCCTATTTATAATAGTAACTCTCAAGTGATGGGAAATTACATTTATCCAGAATCTACCTATTCCCATGGTTTCTGGATAATGGGAAGATAACTCTGTTACTGTATTTATTTACTCTGCCAGTTACTCTGCCAGAATTTAAGTTCCATCAAGGCAAATGTTATGTGTATTTTTTCACTACTTTATTCTCATGATGTAGATGAGTGCCTGGCATGTAAAAGGCATTAATTATTGTTTCTGATTAAATTTTTCCCCAGTCACCAAAATTCTTTGAGTCATAATGCATTTATCTGTTAAGGAAGATATTATACTTCAGGTCTTTAGTCTATATTTTTTTGTAATAATATAGATGCATAGGTTATGTTAGTATTTATTTATTTATTTTATTTTATTTTTTATTTTTTTATTTTTTATTATCTTTATCATTAAATCATAGCTGTGTACAATACAGTAATCAAGGGGTACAATGTGCTGGCTTCATATATAATCTTAACTATTTTTATCAACCTGATTAACATAGCCCTCCCAGCAATTTCTCCCTGATTATTATGAAGACATTTGTATTCTGCATTTAGCAAGGTTCGCCTGTACCCTTCTAAGATGCACCATAGGTGTGACCCCACCAATTACCCTCCCTCCGCCCCACCCTCCCCTCACCCCTCCCTACCCGTGCCCCTTTCCCTATATTCTTGTGTTATAGTTGGGTTATACCATTCATATGACAGCTATAAATTAGCTTCATAGTAGGGCTGAGTACATTGGATACTTTTTCTTCCATTCTTGAGATACTTTGCT
>CAUYRH010099321.1:0-13224 GCA_963574655.1 Perodicticus potto
AATTGGGCTGCAATAAACAATCTGGTACAGATATCTTTGTTGTAATGTGATTTTTGGTCATCTGGGTATATACCAAGTAAAGGAATTATAGGGTCAAATGGCAAGTCTATTTTTAGATCTCTGAGTATTCTCCAAACATCTTTTCAAAACCAATGTATTAGTTTGCATTCCCACCAGCAATGTAGAAGTGTTCCCTTTTCTCATTTGTAGCATAACTATACTATGCTTCAGCCCCTCAGTCCCTAGAGTCCTGCTGAGTCTGGAGGGGGAGATCGGAAGACCCAGTGGGATAGGATGCCCTTGGGAGGGTGAGGCCAGGAGCTGAAAGTATTTGTCTGGCAGGTCTCAAGGCAGCAGGTGAGGGAGGAGTTGGTAGCCTAGAGGACGGGAGATTGAATCAGCTGCTCCTGCATTTGTCAGCTGCATTGCTAGGGTAGAGTCTGCCTAAACTCCCAAGGGAGGTCAGTCCTAAGGTCTAACAATTTAGAACAAGATCCTCTATGACAGAGGAAAGGGAACCTATCAACAGGAGAGCTGGTGTCTGACGGGGGAGACCACAGGGTGCACCAGGGGCATGTGGGGCCTCTGGGTGGCCAGGAGAGGCAAGCTGTCCCCTGTGTACTTTGCTCGTGGATTAGCACAGCTCTGCTTGCTAAACCCAGAGGTTAAAGGCCCTGCCCAATAGACTGGGAAAGCTCTTTATCAATGTTGGTTAGACTTTGCTGCAGACAATTTCACCCAGCGCCAGCTGAGAATTGCTGAGAAAAATGGAAATGGCTTCCAGATTCTCTTTTACGGCCCTTACCATCTCCTTCCTTACCTTCCATATGAGTTAAAGAACATGCAGGAGTCAGGCAGGAGTAGAGGAGACAGGCTCCCAGAAGACACAGTATGTGGGGAGGGGCCTGTGAAAAGATCCTGGAGTCAGAAGACAGAAGGGCATGGCCAGGACCTTTGGCTCCAGTGGTCAGTTGTGGAGCCTCCTAAACCAGCTTGTCTGGGCCCCAGGTCCTGGCTTCACGGTGTTTCTTACTTCTTGATAATTTTCCTTCAGCCATTATTGGATCCTTCAGTTTAGACATCCCATTTTGAGCTTGTGTCCTCTTCACTGTTATCTTATGAGGCTTACAAATGTGGAACACCGTATGATTATTTGTATATATTTATGTGTGGTCTGAGTAATACTGCATACACACACACGCTTCTTCTTTATAATTTGCATGCATAGCAATTTATATTCATACACACCATTTTACATGACATCCCAGAAATGGAGTTGGGGTCATTTCAAAGCATTTTGATAATGAAGGGCAAGGCCTCTCATGTCAAGATTTTCCTCAAAACTCCTCCTTGAGAGTCTATTTATTTAGAGACTCTATGTTTTTCACCTAACAAGTATTCATTGAGCACCTACTGTGTACCAGTCCCCACTCTGAGTGCTGGTTATACTGCAGAGGACAGGTGCAGTCCCCAATTTTATGGAACATGGCACTTTTCCACATAAAGTCGCATTTCCAAAAATATATGACATGGTATTAGACCTTTTTTTTGCCTCTGCTTCCAGCACTGTTAGTTTTTTGGTTGTTGGAGAGGTTAGTAGAAAACAAGTGATAAATATTCACAACGTAAAATAGATGCTCTCATTTCCTGTTACATTCACCTATGCGTAAAATAAAACTACCTCATATTTGAGCAATCATTTATCATCATGGCAATGAATCAGATGTCTAACACAGGCTAAGGCCAGAATGACATTAAGGTTGAACTGTGTCCCCCCAAAAGACATGCTGAAATCCTTATCAGCATGGGATGTTCAATTTACATCAGGGATTTGCAATCTTGGTGCTACAGATTTTTTGGTCTATGTACCTTGGTGCTGTCAGGGACTGTCCTGTGTATATGGGATGTTGTGCCATATCCCTGCCCTCTATCCACAAGATGCCAACAGCATCATGACCACCCTGATCAATTGTCACCAGGTACTGCTAAATGCTCCCTGCGGGGAAAATAGCCCCCAGTTGAGAATCGATGTAGGTTGACATTTAACATGTCTTATGAGAAAATTTTTTGACTATGTACAGTAAGTGTGAAAAGTTGTCTTAATCAGTAAAAGAAAGCAGAGTCGTGGTTGTGGGTTGAATTGTGTTCCCTTAAAAAGATAAGTTTGAAGTCTTACCCACTGGTCCCTGTGAATGGGGCCTTATTTGGAAATTGGCTCTTTGAAGACAGAATCCCGTTAATCCCATATGACTGATGGACATCCTTATAGGAAGAGAGGAGACAGCGGCAGATGCACACAGAGGGAAGATGGCCATGACAAAACAGAGGCAGAGACTGGGGGGATGAAGCTGCCAGCCCAGGGACATCAAGGATTGGAGACCAGGAGACAGGCATGGTACAGACCCTTCCCTAGAGCCTTCAGAGGGAGCACAGCCTTGTCAACACCTTGATTTTAGACTTTCAGCCCCAAGAAATAGGAGAGAATAAATTTATGTTGTTTTAAGGCACCAAAATTGGCAGTAATTTGTTATGTCTGCCACAGGAAACTAATCCAGGTGTCTGGGAAGAACCAGCCCTGCCCTGAAAGAGCTCACCTGGGGGCTGACATTCAGGACTTTAAAATCCTAGGTTACTCATCTTAGGTGGTGATAGCACCAGTCACCAGCTGGGGGAGGCCCAGTGAGTCACCACCAAGATGAGTAGTTCCTGCGGGGGGAGGGGATTTCCATGCCCTGATGCTGAGCTGTAATGAGAGTGTAGTGGTGAATACAGAAAATTCTGCGTCCCTTTCTCACTGCACCAAAGACAAATATTGCAATAGTTATGTAAATAAAAAGACAATCCACTCACATATAAACACTCATATACAAATATCATGGACACCTGTGTCCAAGATGAAAGTATGGTGATATAATACTGATATATTAGCAAAAGAGCTGTCAGTTTATGCCAGCCCAAAATAGGACTGAAGAAGACCAGAATATGCTAGCCCCAAATATGCCTTTTTTGGCACAAGGATTATTTTGAGCTGATAATTTTGAGAAATTGCAGACACAGGAGAAGTTCTGAAGATAGAGTAGATGTTACCCTTTTGTAAGGGAAATTTAATCTGTAAGGAAATCTCCATTTGTAAGAGTGTCTCCCTCTCAGTACTGGGAGGAGAAAGAAATCTAAATCATTAGACACTCAAACTCTTGCTCTTTGCTGACGATGTGCTCTTCTGCTTAGAGAACCCAAGAGACTCAACCATGAGATTTCTGAAACTGATCAAGAAAAACAGTAATGTTGCTGGGTATAAAATCAATGTCCACAAATCAGTAGGCTTTGTAAACGCCAATAACAGTCAAACTGAAAAGCAAATCAAGGACATAATACCCTTCCCAGTAGCTTCGGAAAAAAAAAAAAAAAGAAAGAAATGCCTGGGGATACATTTAGCAAAGGAAGTGAAGTATCTCTACAGAGAGATTATAAAATCTTGAGAAAAGAAATAGCAGAAGACATTAACAAATGGAAGAACATACTATGCTCTTGGCTGGGAAGAATCAACATTGTTAACATGTCTATACTACCCAAAGCAATTCACAGATTTAATGCAATCCCTATTAAAATACCAACATCATACTTTGGAGGACTTGAAAAAGTAGTCCTTTACTCTGTATGGAACCAGAAAAAAAATCTGTATAAATAAGGTGATTCTTGATAAAAATGAAGCCACAAGTCCCCAGTGATCAAAACAGCATGGTCTTGGCACAAAAATAGAGATATAGATTTATGGAACAGGATAGAAAACCTAGAGATAAAACAAGCCTCTTATTACCATTTGACCTTTGATAAATCAGACAATAGTATACACTGGGGAAAAGAATCACTATTCAATAAATGGTGCTAGAGAGAACTGGATAACCACATATGAAAGACTGAAACTGAACACACACCTCTTACCACTTACAAAAATTGGCTCATGATGGATAAAAGATTTAAATCTAAGAAATAAAATGATAAAAATCCTAACTTTTGTGTGGGAAAAACTCTAGATCATATCGGCCTGGGGAAAGATATTATGAAAAAGACTCCATTGGGAATCACAACAGCAACAAATATAAATAAACGGTACTTAATTAAGCTAGAAATTAGCTTCTGTACAGTTAAGGGCACAATGATGAAAGCAAATAGACAACCTTCAGGATGAGAAAAGATATTTGCATGTTATGAATCTGACAAGTGGTTAATAACTAGAATCTACAGAGAACTCCAATAATTCAACAAAAAGAGAACAAACAATCCCATCTATCACTGGGCAAGAGATATGAACAGAAACTTCTCTGAGGAAGACAGTTGAATGGCCAAAAAACACATGAAAAAATGTTCATCACCCCTCATCATCAAAGAAATACAGATCAAAACCACCTTGAGATATCACCTAACCCCAGCGAGAATAGCCCACATCACAAAGTCCTAAAGCTGCAGATACCAGCGTGTTGTGGAGAGAAGAGAACAGTTTTACATTTTTGGTGGGATTGCAAACTAATACAGCCTCTATGGAAAGAAGTATGGAGAATTCTCAAAAGAACTCAAAATAGATCTTCCATTTGATCCCATAATCCCATTACTAGGCACATACACTCAGGAGAAAAGAAATAATTTTATCATAAGGACATTTGTACTAGATTTTTTTTATTGCAGCTCAACTTACAATCACCAAGATGTGAAATCAACCCAAGTGACCAACACATGAATGGATTAATAAACTGTAATATATTGGCCAGGCCCAGGGCTCACGCCTATCACCCTAGCACTCTGGGAGGCCGAGGCAGGCAGATTGCTTGAGCTCAGGAGTTTGAGAGCAGTCTGAACAAGAGTGAGACCCCGTCTCTAAAAGTAGTCAGGTTTTGTGGCAGGTGCCTGTAGTCCCAGCTACTCAGGAGGCTGAGGCAAAAGGATCACTTGAGCCCAAGAGTTGGAGGTTGACATGAGCTATGACACCATGGCACTACACTCAGAGTGACAAAGTGACACTCTGTCTCAAAATGAATAAATAAATAAACAAATAAACAAATAAACTGGCATATGTATGCCATGGAATGCTAGTCATCCATAAAAAAGATGGAGATTTTACATCTTTTGTATTAACCTGGATAAAGTTGTAGAACATTTTCTTTAGTATCACAACAATGGAAAAGCAAGTATCCAAAATACTCAATACTAATATGAAGATAGTAAAGGAACAAATATTTGTCCACACAAGAGAAAACCTCAATTAAATTCAAATTGGGGGAAGGAAGCAGAAGGCAGGAGGAGAGAGGGGTAGGGTGGGGGGGGCTGGTTTGCTCTCACTCAACAGGCACAACGTAAGGGTACGTGTGGCACCTCCTGGGTGAGGGGCACACTACAGTAGGGATTTGACCTAACAAACGCAAACAACGTAACTTAATCATTTTAACCTCATATTGATCTGAAATAAAAAATAAATAAATCATTAGAGACTTATCAGTGGAGACAACATGGATTTGAATCTGTATAACAAACAATCTTACCCTGTTCACTGTGCTTTTCCTGGTCACATCTCTGTAGCTCCCTCCCCATACCCTTCCTTCTTTGGTTCAGCCTTAAGACAATATTTAACCCTGAACTCTAAACCGCCCCTTTGAGATCCACTCATCTCTCTGGGTGTCTCCCATGTGTACATGATGTACATATGCTGCTAAACTTCTGTTTTTCTCTTGTTAATCTCAACAGGGGCTCATCCCAGCTAAGAGCTCAGAAAAGTAGAGAGAAAATTATTTCCTCCCCCTACAGAACAAATATGCGGAATTTCTCCACCTATTAGGAGAACTGTTCTTGAAAGGGATTCTCATCTTTTGAGACCATATACACTTAGCTTGCTGATTGCTCAGATTGAGCCTGAGGCTCCTCCCTTCTGAAATCGCCTTTAGAAGCAGTATATGAAACTTTCGAGAAGTTTGGTCATGTTCCTCGTGTAACATTTTGTAGTCTGCCTTCAACTTGATTTCTGAGATGGGACTCCACATGAGTTTCAGTGACTTAGCGTCCTTTTCAAGCATTCTGATTTGTCATCCATGGGGGCAGGCAAAGGAATATGACCCTCAATATGTGTCAAGAGCCCTAAATGTTCACACCTGTTTACCAAGCACACCACTTAGGGCATGTGGTGAATCTAAGTACAATACCATGGAAACTATGAATTCCTCCCACATGTAGACTGGGTAAGTAACTTTTGGTACATCCAAGTGATGGGATATTACTAAGACATTAAATTTTTAGATTTGGAAAAAGATTGTAAAACATGAACTGCATAATCCCAATTCTATTATAACAAATAACAAATACAGAAAGGATGGAGACTTCAACCTTAGAGGTGATTCTAAAGGTCTCCTTTTGGGCTTTTTTGTAATTTCTTTTTCATTTTATCCAAAGAGCATATATTATTTTTTTAATTAAAAAAACAGGTTTATTGAGATGTACATAAAAACTTAACCATTTTAAAGGTGGATTTCTACAATGTATAACCACCATCAAATTATAGATATAGAACCTTCCGTCAGCCTAAAGGAAGAAACTGAAGCAAAATAATATAGTTTATTTGGACCAAAGTTGAGGACTGCAGCCTGGAAAATTCTAGGAAGTGCTCCAGAGAACAAAGGAGAAGCCTGAGTTTTTAAAAGAGAAAAGGAGAGCAGAGGATTACAGAAGTTGTTTGATAAGATTCTTATTGTTTTATAAAAATTGAATTGATTGATAATTGGCTCTACATGATTATACCATAGGGCATGAGTTTGGTGTCCAGTATACAGTATGGTTAGAATTTATGGCTACTTCATGTCAGACTAGAGTCCACATAGCAGGCGGCTTTGAAATGATTACTTAGCTCAAGGCTGAAGTGAGACATGACTTCTGTGACCTTTCAGTGCCTTCCTGGGCCTGACAATTTAAAGGGGCTCCTAGTCCTCAGATGCAAATTTCTTTTCTTTCTCAGTTTCTAACACCCCCAAAAGTCCCCTGGTGTGTCTTTGTAGTTCATCCTGTACCCCTTGTCTGGCCCTGGCAACCACTGCTCTCTGTTTTCTGTTATTACAACTTAGCCTTTTCTAGAATGTCATTGAAATAGAGTTATATAGATAGAATGTAGTCTTTTTTTTAGGTGTACTTTTTTTTTTTGAGACAGAGTCTTGCTCTGTTGCCCAGGCTAGAGTTTTAGGAATACTTTTTATCTCTTAGTATATTTGAAAAATTCATCCACTGACTTTCAGACTTTATATGAAGTAATGAAACATCTTTAACGCTTAATTGGGTTAACTCAGCAGTTGGGTTTTCCCTTCCTTGCAGTTGGTGGTACCCTTAACTGATGTAATAAAAGATACCTTTGAAATTCTGCTCCTTCCTCTGAACTCCTTAATACCACTTCCTCCAAGGCAACTTTCATGGTAGTTTCCTCCCAGACAATTGTGGTTCTTTCTCTTTGAATCTCTGTGGCATATTATGGCTCTAATAAGGCATTCATAACATACTCTTCTTCATACTATAGTTAATTCATCCTGATACTTCCAACCAATTAGATGTGTGAATTAGGCTTCTTAAAGCCAAGAGCTGTCTTGCTCCCCTTAATACCTCACCGCATACATGCACAGTTATGTGCGGGCCTGATTTGTACTCCCACTTCTCTCCCAGCCTGTCCTTCTCTTTGCCTGCTCATTCCTGCTTCCTCATCACCCTGCACACATGCCAGGCTCACTCTCATTCCTGTGTCTTCTAGGATACAACAGGCCACGGCATTTTAGGCCTCACAGTCGGCATAATTTATAATAGGAAAGAATGTGAGGTGTCTGAGTCTGTGAGTGTTCTCTGCCCGTCACACTGCAGGGCTGGCAGGCTCCTGACATACCTCTCAGCAGAGGTAGCCAAGAACCCTTGTGTGAATTCTAATCTCCACCCATGGCCTCTCCAAACTTTGGTTTCTGGTTTCTCAAAAACTGGCCCTTTTGAGAAAACAAATAACTCAACTACGCGCAGTGTGTAGTGATTACATATGAAAGTGGGTCCTAAGTCCCCCCGCCCCGCCATGAGTCTTGTTATTTTGCTATAGGACGTCTCAGAACTTTGGGAATAGCCTTGTGGTTTGTGGATCTCCAGAAGATGATACAGTGCCCAGCAGTTCCCAAATGAATTTAACCACAGACTCTGCCCCATTCTTTAAAAATTTTCATTTTGAAGTAATTACAGATTCAGGGGGAAGTTGCAAGAATAACACAGAGAGCTTCTGGGTGTGCTCCCCTTTCCCTTTCTATATTTTGTTGCTGCCATTCATATGACTCTCAGCCTTTCAGAAGCTGCTTTTTTTTTTTGGAGACAGAGTCTCAAGCCATTGCCCTGGGTAGAGTGCTGTGGTGTTACAGCTCACAGCAACCTCAAACTCTCGGTCTTAAGTGATTCTCTTGCCTCAGCCTTCCAAGTAGCTGGGACTACAGGTGCCCACCACAGCGCCTGGCTATTTTTTGGTTGTAGCTGTCATTGTTGTTTGGCGGGCCCGGGCTGGATTCAACCCTGGTGTATGTGGCTGGCACTATCTTTTAAGAATGGTGCACTACCTTTTTATTTAAGAACTCAGGCTTCAACAAAGACAAAGAGAGGCAATTCCTGCAAGAAACCTGCGATGTCTTTGCATTTAGGAGCAGGGTGTGGCACTGGCGAACTTGCATTCGGGTGTCAGCAGCACACACAACTGGCCCTTAATATTTAAAAAAAAAAAAAAAGTCTTTTGCAGCAGCCACAGGCAAATTAAAATCCTATCCAAATGTTGTATTTCAGAGTGGAGTGAATGTTAAACAGCTTATTTCTCCCAAATATCTTGTCATCAACACTGACAATCAGGAACAGTTAAGCAAGCCCTAATTACAGAGAGACCAAGAAGTGAGAGGTTGGAGGGAAAAACCAGCTGAACGTGGCATTCTGCTCTCTGATGCAGCCCTAAGACTGCCGCTTTCCCAGAGAGTGATTTCCATGTAAGTAAAGAGGAAAAGGACGACACTCCTGAGCCGGGACTTTAGGAAGTGCTCACTGCATTGAGAGCTCAGCTTGTCACAGATATTCTGGCCTTTCCTGCCTCTGAGTTGTGTTTCTTGTGCCTTCTCCTCCCCAGCCTCCTGCCCATAAACATGGCTGCAGCAGTAGGGACCTGTTTCCGGCAACACTCGTACCCCTTTCCTCCCAGCCTCTGCCTGCAGAAACCTCTTCAACACTCCCTTGCTGGACGTAAACACTCCCTCTCCTGGGCTTCCTTAGTCATGAGTAGGGCACCAGCCCCATATACCAGGAGGTGGCGGGTTCAAATCCAGCCCTGACCAAAAAACTGCAAAAAAAAAGAAGAGAAAGAAAAAGAAATTTTCTGCAGTGGCCAGATACTCAACTTGGACTAACTTACTCAAAATGGACAATTTACTGGTCTCAAAGCCAAATGGCAGGAAGGGCAAGGATACAGGAGTAGGGATTCCATGGCCGACTTCACTCCCCAGCTTCTCTCTGAGGGCCATCACTCTCCTTGACTATTTCACTGACAGGGGCAAACACGAGTGTTGCACTCTCAGCAACAGATGCACAAGCCTGGACCCTCGGATCCCACTGGGGTTGGGAGCAGGAGGCGGCGGGGTGGGGCTAGGCCAAGGTGTTCTGATTGGCGGCAACTTACACACAAATGTAGTGGAGACAAAGGCGGAGTGTTGGTGATACTGGTAGGAGAATTGGGAAGGTGTGGTGGGAAGACAGGACATGAGCTGTTGTTGACAGAATGGGTCCACCTCTACTGTAAATAGACCACATTTGACATCTTGGGACACACACTGAACCTCTGTCTTTGCACGCTGGATTATAAGCTCCTTGAGGGCAGGGGCCTGGTTTTGCCGATGTTTCTGCCACCCTAGGGTGGGCTAGGTACAGCCATGCTTTCCACCCAGGGAACCGGGACAATGTTTATTGGGTCCAGTAGTCGTTATTTAGATTATTTGGCACTGATGAACTTCAGATGGTAATTTAGGAAGTTTGGGACCATTGGGATCTTCACAGTCTCACTGAACCAAGGGGTGGGTGAAGGTGCGACTAATAGTAAACAAGTCCTCAAGGTCATGTTTTCCCCTGGCAGACTGACTTACATGCCTCAAAGCTACAGCTGCTTCTCTAATTAAGATGAGAAAAAAATAAAGCAATGATTTACTGTCAGACCACCTAGCTGTTGCTTTGTTAAATTTTTATCTATTAAAGATTAAATTATCTGATAGTACCTTATTTTGGATTAGTATAATAGTGATAATGAACATGAAAAATGCTTTTGTAAGTTTCAGCTTGCCAAGTTCAATACTGTACTATTTTCCCTAAGTAGCTAGCCTCTTCTTGGTTCCTATGTCAGCATTAGATAAAGCAGTTGACAATTCCAATAAACTATTAACTCAAAAGGTGGTGTTCATTTTAGACAAATTTATTGTCTTAGCCTGTCTGGAAAAAATAATTCCCATGTCTATAGGGAAAATATGTTTGTGAAAGCCATGTAAATAATTTGTCCTATTAGGCAGCAGGAATTCCTGTGTATACCATGTGCTCTAGGCTCTGGGGTGAAAAGGAGGAGGCCTGGGAGCAGAGGGACCACCCTCCAGGCTCCACAATCACTTGGGTATTATCCTGGGTCCTATACCCTTTCTCAGCCCATCCCTGCCCTGCAGATTGTTCTCCTCAACTTTATTCCCACGGTCAGCACCTTGGTCTGGATCTTCATTATCTCTTGCTAGACCAGAGACTGGCAAATGTTTTCTCAAGGCCTAGAAAGTAAATACTTAAGGCTTTATGGACATGCAGGCTCTGTCCCAACCACTACTCAGCTGGGCCTAGGTTGACATAGCCACAGATGATAAGTAAATGTGAATGTGGCCAAATTCCAGTAACCCCCCCAGGCTGTGGGCTGGGTGGCATCTTCAGGCTGCAGTTTGCCCTTCTCCTCCTATGCCGTCTCCTCCCCAGGGAGGCATTCATCAACCACATCATCCTCAGTCATTGGCCTGTGTTCTTTTTCTTCTTTATATCCCACAGGCCCTTACAGAGTATCTGGCACCTAAGAGATTTTTCAATAAAAGTTTGTTGAAAGAATGATGAGTCCTCCAACCTAAGCATGCATACCTATGATGTCATTCTATTGCTGAGCTACCAAATACTATTTCCAACTTTGTTAACATCAGATAAGAAAGACTTGGAACTCTTTTCTAAAATTAGAAATCCATTTTTCTTCTAATGTCACAATCAACATATTTGTCTGTTCTGTGCAGAGTTATTTCAGAAACATAGAAGCATCTCTTATTGTAAACATTTTAAAACACTTTCCTCTTGGTGAGATTAAGCATAGGAATTTTGATGAGAACTTAAACAAGAGGTGCTTTGTTTTTTCCTTAAATAAGAACATCTCAGAGAATGATGAAAAGGTCTGTAGCCAGCAGAGAGAACATCGTATCATTACACTCTGTGTTTGGTCAGAAATATTTTGCATACCTTTACGGTAAATCATTCTTGAGAGAACTTCCTCACCTTGTTCTTCTAAGTCAAAAAAGACTTTGCTTTAACTGTTTGCTTGTATGAAGAAGGGTTGCCATGGGTAACACAATTTCCCTTGGCCTAAACAAGGGAAAATTGTGGGGGTGGGGGTGCCCCTTGGGATTGACATGAAGCTTGGGTCTCACACACTGAGTAGGCATAGCTACAACTAGAATGAATCTCTGTGCCAGAGTAAGATTTGAGTAAATTATCCATCAGCCCCCATCAGCAAACTGTCCCAAGATACTGTGCTTTTAGCAAACTATTAGAGAATTAGAGCCAAAATGCTTTCTAAACAGAAAAGAGGGCTAGTAGCTAGACCCCTCACATGTCTGTAATGCAGATCTTGGGAGCTCCAGCACATCCACCAGCTCGTGAGAGCCAGTCCTGCACATCTCTTCCCAGTGCTTTGAAATCATTGATGGTGGGAGGCAAATATGGAAACATGATGGAAAAAGGCAAATAGTAGCAGTTAGGGATTTTGTTCCCAGGAAGGCTAGTTATTTAATCTTTCCCAGCATACCACTGCCTGACTCCCTTGTAAAGTCAGTTTTCCTCATTGTCCTATGTTGGGATGTATTCTAATAGAGCACAAAGTAACCGACCAACCCAGAGCCTTATTTCTAACCCTGGGGGTGGATCAAGATCATTTGGATCCTGCTTTCAAGGCATCTGAGAGATACAACACGTATGTATGAGATCATTAATTATGTCCACTTCTCAAAGTGACCCTGTGTAAGTGTCTTAAACTTTCTGCATCTCAGTTTTCTCATCTGTAAAACAGAGGTAATACTTACCTCGCAGAGGAGATAGCAGAATTAAGCGAAATAATGTATATAAAGTGTCTAGCTCATCACAAGGCTGATAAATGCGTGCTTATTCAGTTATTGACTGAAGAAGAAAGGGGTTGGGGATGAGAAGGGTATTGGAAAATTAAGATTTGAGGCAGGTAAGCCTGCTGTAGTTATTCCAATCTATAGACCATTGATTAGCCAATGGGTCAGTATCAGCCATCTGGTCTACCCTTGAGGCCCAAATAGCCTGAGAATCTGGAAGGGAAGAGGTTTGGTTCTGCTCCTGGCTCTCACATCACTTTTGCATGTGATTTAAGGCTTCAGTTACAGCCTCATCTATCAAAGAACTCAAAATAGCATCAGGAGAGAAACAGCTGTTACCAAAAGTATTCAGCTGGCCCCAAGCCAAGGTCTCAGGAAGAAGGCAACAATAAGTAGAGTTTACAATGAAATTGGTGTCTGTGGAAGCAGGAAAGAATCATATGACTGTTGGGACACAATTGGCCGACCCTCCTCTGTGTTTTGAAAAGGAAGCTCTTACTATGGTAACTGGGTCACTGTGGACCTTTTCAGTAACCACAAAGGAGGGACAAGCTAAGCCCTTGTTTCCTTCAAGGAAGTAGAAAATATTGTTTCATGTGGGTTTTTAGCAGAGTATTTTTTAACAATTTAATTGAGTTATATACCTCCTTCCCCATGGAAATCCAAATGAGTAAAAGGAAAGAATGTTTTGATTTTTT
Source organism: Perodicticus potto (assembly GCA_963574655.1). Lineage (NCBI taxonomy): Eukaryota > Metazoa > Chordata > Mammalia > Primates > Lorisidae > Perodicticus > Perodicticus potto. The sequence continues at coordinate 13,118 of CAUYRH010099321.1, forward strand.
ACAAACGAGGACTTGGTAATGTATCTGTTTATATACTCAAAAGAGAGGGCAAGCAAACAGTTTGCTAACAACAGACTCCTTTTGGATAGTATGATCCACAGTTGCCA
>CAUYRH010099322.1:0-18629 GCA_963574655.1 Perodicticus potto
TTTAATGTGACATGATAATTCTAAAATTCATATGGAAATGTAAACCATATAGAATGGGCAAAGTAGATTTAAAAATAAACAAATTGGGAGGGCTTCTCCGACCTGATTTCAAAAACTATTATTGAGCATCAGTAAGCAAGATAGTATATTTTGGTGTAAAGATAGATAAATAGATCAACAGCAGAGGATAGAGCCCAGATATAAACTCACACATTTATGTACACTTGGATTTTTTTTCTTTTTTTTTTTTTGCAGTTTTTGTCTGGGCCAAGTTTGAACCAGCCACCTCTGGTATATGGGGCCAGAGCCCTACTTACTGAGCCACAGGCCACACCATGGATTTTGATAAAGGTACAAAAGAAATTCCGTGGCTAAAGGACAATATTCTCCAAATATTATTCTGGAACAAGGAGTAGCCATATTCAAAACAGACGTACACAAACTTTGAACCATATTTCACACTGTATACTGGAAATATCTTAGAATGCACAATAGCCTTAAATGTAAGACCCCAAACTATAAAACTTTTAAAATAAAACTTAGAATAACATATCTGGGAACTTGGATTAAGCAAAGTTTCTTACATACAAAATACAGTCCATAAATTAGGAACTTATATGTATATTGAACTTCATTAAAATGATGTTCTTTGAAAGACAAAGTGAAGATGATTGAAAGACAAACAATGAATTAGGAGAAAATAATTACAGATGATGTATCTGATACAAAATTGTGTCTGGGTAGATGAACAACTTTCAAAATGATAAGAAAAAATGAAAAAGTTGGACAAAATATTTAAGGATCCATCACCAGAGAAGAGATAGGAATAACAAATAAATACACCACCATTTGTCACTAGGAAAATGTTAACTAAGGCCACAAATACGTCACTACACATGTATTAGAATGGCTAAATTTTAAAAGATTCTTTATCTAGTGTTGCTGGTGGAAATTTAATTGGTACAATCACTTTTGAAAATTTTTTGCATGTTCTTAAAAATTTAAACAATATAACTAGTGTATGACCTTAGTTTTCCATTCTTAAATATTTGCTGAAGTAAAATTAAAGCATAGGTATGTAACAAAAACCTGTGTACATAAATGCCTATAGCAGCTTAGGTAACAATAACCAAAAAAAAAAAAGTACAAAAACAAAAACAAAACAAAACAAAAGCTGGAAGTACCGATTACATTCACACTTAAAACAGAATGTGTGTGTGTGTGTGAGTGTGTGTATTCACAACACAGCTAAATCATACAGTAATTATGTCAAGTGAAAGAAAGAAACACAAAGGAGCACTTTATATAATTTTATTTGTATGAAAGTCTAGGAAACACAAACCGACCTAAACTGACAGAAAATACATCAGCAGTTGCGTGGGAATAGTTGGAGGTAGTGAGCACTGCGTAAGGGAAGGAGAACAGATGAGCCCAAGGGAATATTTGAGAGTGATTGACATGTTCATTCTCTTCTTAGTAGTGATTGTTTCATAGGCTTACATATGTCAAAATCTATAAAATTACACACTTTTAATACACAGTGTACATTTCATGTCAGTGATACCTTAATAAAGCTGTTACACTCATGTACACCATCTGCAATCCAGCTGCCAAGAATTGTTGATGATTAAGTTATGGAAGGGAGGTTGGAGTCTTCTAGATATAAGTTACAGAGAATTATGGCCCATCTCTAAATATTATCAAACAAAACAAAATATACAAAATTGAAAAAGCTCTCTGAGTGTATGGCATGGTGCTACTTTTACTAATGACTTTTAATACAGACCATCTAGCGCCAATATATTAGTTTATGGATATGTGATCAAGAAATAGCATTTGTTTCTCAATATGTATGTAATTATTGGGGTATTATATATGTATAACACTTTCATTTTATATATGTTTCATAATACATATTTAGAATACATATATATATTTTTTACATTGCATGTTTTGCTTTCTTTTGTTGACTCAAAAGCAAAAGCACGGGGCAAAGCACACACCTTATTTAGGGCGAAGCATTTGGGGATTACGTCATCAACATTCTAGGTGTAATCACTTTCTTATCTAATTCAGATTATATTCCTATTTCTGCAGCGAGTGCTTGCCAGTTCCCAGGTAGAGGTGAGAACGTGAGAATTCAATACCATACCAATATTTTTTCTTTCTAAGTTTCCAAAGCAAACCGTACATATAATTCAACTGTATTGTTTGAAAGACACCATAATAAAGACCTTCAAACTTCTAGTTCTCAATAAAGACATTATGCACATTTAAAATCCACACGCAGGTCCATTATGAGAAAGGACGCGTTTGCAACTCGGTTCTCTCTGGGGCTGCGTCTCTGTCCCAGCATCCGAAATTTACAAAAGGAATTTTATAACTTTATCCAAGCCTGAGCCTTCCTTGACTTTGAATTTCCTGTTCTTTGCGAAGAGGAGGGCTGATCCCGGTGTTCACTGGTCATCGCACGAACTGCCGCAAAGACGTGGTGGCCGTGACCGCGGCTCAGCAGCACCGCGGCGGGAGGGTCCTGGCCGCTGAGAAACTCGCCGGGCACTTGGCGCTGCGGCCGCGCTTCCTGTGGAATGCTGCGGGCAAGGAGTAAGCACAGTCAGAAAACCAAGGCAAGCCGGTTCCTGGGTGAGCAGACTCCTCTGAGGTTTGATTTGGCTGGAGGGCCTAAGGCAGCCTTGCCACTTCCCCCAGACTGCACAAAGGTACGACAGTGTAGGGCGTCTCCACAAGACCTTCTTTCTCTCACGGGGTCCTCGGGGTCACGCTCGCTTGCTGTGGGGTCTGATGATTCTCTCAGTCAGCGTGCCTGGCTCCTACATGGGCTTTTGTTTGACTAACAAAAAGAAGTATCAGAATACAGATATATATATATAGGTAGATAGATACACACACACACACAACCTCACAAACAGTGCATATGTACTAGTGATACAACTCGCTCGGTATGTGTATAGATGTTTGTGTGTTATAGTTGAAGAATATAGGTGATGAGTTGGAGGTCTGGTGCAAAGCACCAGCTCAATTTCAAAGGTTTCATGGGAAGAATTCTGGAAAAATACTACAGTGAAGTGGGGTGCTACATGGGAGAGATGCAATAATACAGAGGTTTACAGAAAAATATGAAGAGACTGATGCCTACAACAGAGGTGGCCAGTCACCGCAGGTCACCACTGCATTGTTGCCAAGCTGCAGAGGGATGTGAGGACCAATGGTGGATGGAAATTAGCAGTCAGTACTCAACTGTGAGAGCAGAGGGCTTCAAGTTCCCTGTAAAGATGCCTTTATCTCCTGCAGTACATGGCAGGAGTCCCAACGGTTAGATTTACAAAGTTTCGGAGACATTTATTTGATTGCTTATCTAAGGTCAAGTTACTGAAAGTCAGACCCTTTGCAGGGAAGAACTGAGATTGGAAAACATGGAACAGTAATGTATACGGTTGTCCCTGAAGATAATGACTTTTCAACTTCCCCTGGACTTTCTGAGTTTGCACAGAGAACTATCTCCAAGAATAAGAGCCGGCCCTTCTGCGGTGGAGACGCTACTCCCATAGAAGCAACAAATGTCACCCTCAAGAGCTGCTCCAGAGGCTTTCCTGGCTATGAAACAAAGGTGGGATTCTGTATAACCTCTCCAGTAACTTATTTGGTCTGCGAAAAAAAAGAAAATACTATATTCCTAAAGAGATGCACAACCTAGCTGGCATACGCCAGCACGAGGATGCAGCTCATGGATCAGATGAATGAAGGTTGATCAAGAGAGCTGAAATCCATGACAGGAAAGCAATAGTTAACTGGCAGGAAGGCACTTCTTAAGACCTAGGAATTAAACTCCTGGCAAGGACTTTGAGGAACTTGTAGAAGGGTAGAAATGTTGAAGTTGCCCTATTCCTGGTGGAGGAAGAAACAGAAGCCGAGACAAGCGGGCAGAATGGGATTATGTGTGATGAGAGTCTGGGATAACAACAGTGGACAACAGTGTCCCCTTCTCCTTAGCCCTGATTCCTATGTATCTTGGTCCCCTTGTACCTCTAGTCTCTTGTTGAGGCAAATTCAACCCTCATATATTCTTTTCTCTGGTCCCCTCAAGCCATCACAACAGTAGAGGCACAAGGAACTTGGAAAAAAAAAAAAAAAAGGTGATCATATCACCCGTGTCCACCTTACAGCAGCAGAGAGCAACTGGGTCCTGAACAGGCCATTATTTCTCTGTGACTGATCTACTTGCAAAGTTGTTTATACTGGTTCTCGTCTATCCTGAAGTGCCAGGGGTCCATTCTGATCGGATTCAATATCTATTCTGGACATAAGCTTTCTTTTCCTACCTTCAAAGCTTTGGTCAGCACTAAAATCTCGAGACAAACAGAGTGCCTGGTCCACAGGTCTGGGATGAGACAGAGCACGTCATCGGCCTACGGCACACTTTATAGCGCAGCGAGTGATCCTGTGACCTTGGGCGTCACTGGTTGTGTCATATACTGCACCTTGCTCAGAGAACTGTTAAATGTTCTAAAAATGAAGCTGAACATCTGAGAGTATTGGGTGACATTCTTCATGAAAAAGTATATATTTTTTATAATGGACAACTGTTTTTGTTGTCTATTCCCATTAGGAAGGATAACATGCATACGTGGTGCCAGGAAGAAGCTAAAGTTCCCTTCCTGTTACCTACTGGGGGATTTTGCGGCTTCTTTTGTCTCAGCTTTGTGCTTGAGGGTTGGAAGTCTTGGTCTCAAAACAGGCCATAGAATTTAGAGCTTTTCTGGGGGCACTTTGCACAGGGACAGGTAAACAAGAAAAGTCACTCATCTGGTGAAAGTACCTGATCCTGAACAACATGAGCAGGTGCTTCCCCATGATGGCTGTTAAACGCGGTGGGTCTTCTTGGGCACCTTCTCGTGCTCCCTTGCCTCACTGCAGCTGTGAATGTGCAGAGCCGAGAAGGGGGCAATTACCAAAGACATGAACACCTTATCAATACAGGTAAGACCGGGTAATCCACCCAGACCTGCTCAGGTGCTCACTAAGATCCAGAGGAATTTAGAGTGCGTGGTAGAGGGGGAAGAAAATGATACATTTGTAGCCCTGATATCAATGGCAGAAAGGGGAAAGATATGTTTTCCGAGTTTTCCCTAAGGAAGAAAGATCCAAAAGAACCACGGAAAAGCTGATCCCTGAACCTTTATGGTGAAGCAGATTTCTAACAAAGCCTCTGAGCTCTGAAAACCATTGCCACATTGGCATCAAACCTGGCTTTCCAGAGGGCTGCTCTAAGCCCAGTGTCTGAGCCCTGAGGATGTTTATGTTAAAGCTAGGCCCACACGTGGGACACAACATTTCTCTGTTCACTGAGTGTCTTGCATTCTCCTGGAGAGGCAGCCAGCTTTCCTTTAGAATGCCAGGCTGTCAGGACACGTCTGCCGACCTCCCTTCCCTCCCTAGGGCACGCCTCCCAACCTCCCTCCCCTCCACCCTTCCCTCTGGGTCGGTCTTGCACTGCTGTTCAGCAGTACCCCTGGCCTTCCCATCCTCTCTCAGCAATTTGCTTAATAGTCTCCTCGCCCCTGAATCCCTTTCTGGTGTTTGTTTCTTGGAACTACTAGATTAACACAAATTGTGAATTACAACTCCAAATATGACTTTGGTTTCATTCATAAGAATCAGTCTTACCCAAAATTTAATTACTTTTTCCTAATTTTATTAGCCTAGTAAGTATTTTCAGATTTTTTATTAGAGTAATACATTATTTAATTGAGGCTACTGAGATCCAGAGTTTAAGTGATTTCACCGAGATCATGCAATTAAGAATTTTCTCCCTATCTGAATTGTATTGGTTGTCTATTAATTGCTGCAAATCTGACATAACTTAATTTTTCAAACATTTGTCATTATTTTATCAAGCACCAACATGGAGTAGGGACAAAAGAAGCTTTTGAAGTCTCACTAATAATAAAAATCTATTGGAACCCTCAACATACTTGGGAATTTGTCAGAAACATTGTCCTTACTTATATATAACTCCTTAAATAATGCATAGTGTTCAGATGTTACTATCAAGTCACAATGAAATACCAGAGTATGACAAGGACGCAGGTCTATGGATTTACCCTTAAGTTCTGAACTTCTCCCATAGTCCAAAGTTCACTGACCTGGGAGGTATGAGCATGGATGATACTAGTCTCAAAGGATGACTGTGGCATTTCTTTGCCTTCAAAGTTCAACAGAAGGAAAGAATAAAGCAGAAATTTGAGCTGTAGAAAAAGAGGCTATCCATACCAACTTGTCTGAGGGAATCCTGATTTATTTCTAGTTGTCTGACATAGTTATTAAGAACATCCTATATATACCCTGAGGCTAGAGGCCTAGAGGAGGAGACGGGGAAGGACCAGGAGAGGAACGGAGAGAGCTTCTCTCTCCCCACTTGAAATCTCTCCCTCTACCAGGAGCTTTGGTGTTTTCTGTATTCTTTTCTGTAAATCAATTCTGTCTTACCACAGGGAGTGGGGTGGGGGGGAAATAATGTCATAAGGAATAATAAAATACAAATAAATAAATAAATAAATAAATAAATAAAAATAAAAATAAGTGTTTAATAATTATTTATATTAAACTTCCCCGGTTTAAATCATTGTGTGGTTTCCATTTCCTGATTAGACCCAGACTCACACGTATACATTTTGATATAATCTAAGACTCATAGAAATCAAGCTGCTCCTTTTTATTGAGATTTTAGACCTATACAATTTGTAAGAAAAAAATCTTTTGTAAAAATAAAATGTTTTAAATTACATAAATCTATAGGGTGTTTACATATATTTTGAATAAAGTAAAAGTCATTATATCTTTAAGTCTCAAAATAGCTTCATTATCAGTGTCAAAAAGTCAGTTATTTGGTTAAAATTGTCAGATCCATAGTACTAGGAATATTAATTCCTAGATTCAGAAGAATTTTAGAAAATAACATGTTCCTTTTTTAGCTTCCATGAATATAAAATGGCAGTATAATCAAAATAGTTCCTCTTTATAGCAGATCCTCTAGTTTACCAATTTCCTTCTCTCCATGGTTATTAAAGTAGGAATAGAAATCATTCACTTAGTCTTCATTTATTTTCTTATGGTCAAAGAATGATATTTGGCAGCTAAGATTTTGTATTTGACTTCTGTCAGGCTAAACTAAACTTTACCACCACATCAACATTTCATGTAACTTATCTATGTTTTTACCCATGGTGTAATTATTCTGTACCACTGTAGGCAAAACTCTGAAGGAAATACAAGATGAACTAGTCATAGTGGAAGAAAAAACATTTCACATAAGACAAGAAGATGAATGCAACTACTCTGCTTTCTAAGGATGGGAACAACATTTTGGGAAAGAAAGTTCTCTCAGTGTTGATAGTGCAAATGTGATATGGTAATAGACAGGCTAGAGACTATCTAGACTGAGGGCTAGAGAGAGAAACAGAATTCAAAAAGAATGTAGAAGCAGTAGTCTTCTCATAATGCATGGTAAAAATTCAAGTTGTAAATTCAAATTGCAAGTAGGGAGATGACTTGAAGATCCTTCTTTGGAGAAACTGGACAGCAACTGAGAAAATACCCATAAACATTAATATTGGGGATTCCTCACTCTGTACTTGTCAGTAGATAGGACACTCAGCAGTTCAAACCAGGTAGGACTTTACATTTCTTTTACAGTTCAGGGGCATAAAACCATCCAAATATCTGGTCAGAGATCAGGATTTGTTCTGACTTCTCAATAGCTGTATTGGAAGTAATAAGACAATGAGTACTTACTTTTAAAATGTGAGAAAAAATTATTTTTTATCTAGCCTTCTACCCTCAGCTAAACATTAATCAAGAGTGAGACCAATGACAGTTTCAAAGATGCAGAAGCTCACTTCATGCATATTTTATTTCCTATATATAGTTTTTTAGGCAGCTCTTGGGCTGGGGGATGTGTTCCAATAAAATGAGGAAATAATTAAGAAAGAGGAGAATATAAATCCAAGAAGGAAAAACAGGGCAGGAAGGTGAGTAAGTCTACAGTCTTGAAAGCATCCGTTGCACATTTTGGGTAGCATACCCTGTCAATGTCATGTCAATATCTTTAGGCCCTCCTCACACTCTGAACACCATCCAACTTCCCATATCTGCTTCTTTTTACACAGGCTTTTTTTCAGAACAATTTAAATCTACTCTGATTTTCATTTAGGAAAAAAGGAAGGTAATTAACACCTAGTAGAAACAGACCTCAATTAAGAACTAATATGGAAGTTATTGTAAAAATATCCCAGTACTTTTTCCCTATGCTGATTACCCTAAGGTTTGAGTTCAACATCTTTACCACTTTCCCTCAGGATTAGGCTTTGTTCATCATAACTGGCTTGAAGACATGTCCTTTTGTAGCTGCCTTTCTTTCCATGCCTCAAGGCCTTACTTCATTTTGGTGTTTCCTGCACCTCCTAAACAAAGTACTTACAATTTAATTGTTGTTTCAAAGTCTGTTTCTAGGGACACACAAACTAAGACCTAGTGGGAAATTGGAGGGCTGTGCCAGAAATTTCGGTCATAGGACAAGAGGAGTCTTGATAAAGCCTCCCAGATAGGTGGGAATGCAGGTGCCTGTCACAACAGCAGGCTGATTTTTCTGATTTTTAGGAGTGATGGGGTCTCTCTCTTGCTCAGACTGCTCTTGAACTCTTGGCCTCAAACAATCTCCCTGCTTCAGACTCCCAGAGTACTAGTATTACACACATAAGCCACTGTGCTGACCACCCATAAAGTTTTGTGTACAAAAAGAGAAGAGATAACCAAAGGAGTTATGACTGAGAAAGAGACTTCAGAGGAAGTGATGACTTGAAGGAATACAATCCTCCAGAGTGCTCATTGATATAAAGGAGATTGATACCTGGTGTTTCCTCATATGCGGACAGCTGCTCAAGCCATTTCATTTTAGTAGTAAGAAAAAATGAGACCAAATAAGGTGACGATAGCCTAGGGGACCAACATGAGACCTCCACCTTATTCTGTCTTTCAGAGTCCCTTCTCTGGAGTTGGAATGAGGAAGTCACACACAAATATTGCCTCCATGAGGAGCACAATGTTAATCCTCATGGAGGCAACAATAGAGATTTGCCTGAGTGAAAGAAGCAACATGCACATGAGTTCAGGTGAGCACGTGACTCCCCCACATGGGGACAATGGACAAGATTTGGGGTGTGTTGACACCTAATCTGAACCAAGAGGACTAGAGTGGTGTGCACTTGATGACCTGTAGAGCAAAGGCATATTGGGAACACATACTGGTGGGACACAAGCAGGTGTTATGTGGCCCTTACAGTAAAATAAAAGTATAACTGTATGTAAAGGATTTGTTAAGTACCCTCATTTCATAGTCCCAAATGACCACATAGACAAAATAGCAGATGGTATATATATGTTTTTGTTTGTTTGTTTTAATTCTTTATTAAATCATAACTGTGTATATAAATGCATTTATGGAGTACAATGTGCTGATTTGATACACAATGTGGAATGCTTACATCTAACTTATTAACATAACCATCTCCTTGTTTACTTATTTGTTGTGGCAAAAACATTCACACTCTATTCTTAATAGTATAGAAATGTACCATTGCATTATACACATTAGGTTGGATCCCCCCAAAAATCCTCTCTCCTCCCTGTTTCCCCCCTCCCATCCCCTCTCTTTCCTCTTCTCTCCTTTTTTTCTGGACTAAAACATGTACCTCGTGTCCAAAAAAGCAAAAACATGAGCCACAAAATAATCAATCACTCTACAATCTCAAAACACTAAACTTTAACAAATGATCATTTCTAAACATTTATTACAATGAATATCAAGGCCAAAGCAAAAGTGGATATACTAAACTGAAGTGCTCTATATCAAATCATGGGAGGCAAGCCAGGAAAGCACCTTTTTGTCCTCTTTTTGGAAAATTATAATTCTGTCTCTAGAGTGGACATTCTTGTCTTGTCTCTCTGTAGTTCCAGTAGGTCAATCTCCAGAGATAGCTTATACAGCTCCAGCGCCATTTTCACATCCTCTGGGTTTGGGAGACACTGCATGAGTTTCCTGCCTGCAACCACTTGCTCACAGCCTTCAGCAAACTCCTAAAAGAGATGTAGATGGTGGGTGTGACTGAGAGACCTGTCCACACCATGAGAGAGGGTGCATCCTGACAATGGAAGAATGGCAGAGTCAAGATCAAAGCCAACTTCAGATGGTGGTTAAGCAAGGAAAACCAGAACTCGCTTTGGTCCCACAATCGTCCAAAAGGACATGGACCTGTTTTGTGACAGCTGCCCAGAAAGCTGTGAAGGAGAAAAAGGCTATTTTGGTGAACTTACAGAAATAGAACAATAATTTACCACATAGCGTAGAAAAACTAAGGGTAGGATTCTGTGTTCCTGGGTCCATGGGATGGCACTTTGTAGCACCTTAGCTTTTCCTGTTCTCAAGTGAGAGCAGAACTTGCCACTCCTAACTCAGAGTGCCTTACAGCAAAAGAAAGCATTATCTTGAATGAAGATGAATTAAATGAATTCTGTCAAGTCAGATCTCATGATTTCTGATTAGGACAGAGTTGGAAGTATACCACTAGTTAGGGGATGACAGCATAGATTGTCAAATTGCACCACTTACCCACTCACACTTGGGCAACTCTGGGTACCAGGTTCTGTTCTCTAAGCATGTGATGCTTTGGGGACCGATTCTATTATGGCCAGAGTCACAATGGATGGAGATGTTTTCAAGTTCAGTGTACTGATCCTTATCCACAGACAGCTTTCCATTCACTATGTCTGGTTTCACACACTGAGCTGTAATAGAAACATATTTTTAATAGTTATTAAATCTAAGAGGAATGACATGATGTAAATCTAAGAGTAATCTAAGAGTAAAGACACAATCTAGTATAAAAAGAATGAACTATATTTAGGTGCAAATAATTCTCATTTTTTTCATTTCTAAAAACTAATATTAGTCAATATTTCTTTTTTTGTTTTCTTTTTGAGACAGAGCCTCAAGCTGTCCCCCTGGGAAGAGTGCTGTGGCATACTGCTCACAGCAACCTTCAACTCCTGGGCTTAAGTGATTCTCTTGCCTCATCCTCCCAAGGTGTTGGGACCACAGGCACCCACCACAATGCCCAGCTATTTTTTGGTTGCAGCCGTCATTGTTGTTTGGTGGGCCTGGGCTGGATTTGAACCTGCTAGCTCAGGTGTATGTGGCTGGCACCTTAGTCTTTTGAGCCACAGGCGCCAAGCGTATTGGTCAACATTTTTATTGAACATTACTACTTATCAGACTCAGGGCTAAGCACTTCATATGGTTATCTCATTTAAGTCTCACAATAGCCCCATGAAGTAAGTTATACTGTTATCATTCCCATTTTATCAAGGAGAAATTTGAGATACACAGAAGTTAAGAAATTTGCTCCTATCATAACATATTTAAAAAACATGATAGAATATTTTTTCACAGAAGGTGCACAATCTCAAACTCTCAGCTACTAAGCTAATTCTCACTCCCAGTCTTGACACTACAAAATTCTAATTATAAAAACTTCCTTCATGCCCATTATTCTCCTGTGTGCAATGGACTCAATGTAGTGAAATAAATTAGGAAATTCTTCATCACAAAATGATGTATGTTGATTAAAAAAAACCACATGCATGTAAAAATTAGACCCAATTTTGATTCTATCCATCCACTTAACAGATTGCAAACTAAGAGGCACTTTCACATTCCTGGCAGGTGGTACCCTGCATAGGCTTTGTGAAAAATACATGTCACTCATGGTTTTTGGAATTACCCCAGGAGAGAACTACATTTTAACTGGAGCAAGTTTCCATGAAAACTTTACCATAGGCCCACAGGTAAACTGCTATAAAATGTGATGCTTCTATGACTAGAATATTTCTGGAAATACATAAAAGAAACCTGAAGAGGGGCTGCTTTAAGAAAGTTGAATTTCATGATTAGAAGAAAAAGGTGGAGGAAATCAATGTTCATGTTTGCATGTTTTGCATTGAAAACCATTTGATGATATATTATTGATTACTTAAAATAAATAAAATAAAATCAGATGTTTTCATGTTGCCTCATCCAGGGAAGAATTCTTGCTCTCAATACTCGCATGGCTGTTCCACCCACTTAGCCAGGGTGAAAAGAAGCTGAAGTTACCTTTACACTGAGGGGGTGAAGGTGACCAGCGTGAAGAACGGCAGGAGAGTTTTGCCTCTCCAACCAAGGTGTATCCTTCCTCACATTCATAAGTAGTATAAAGAGATAACATGGATGTTTGAACTCCTGTATGACGTCCATGGGCGATGATAGGAGGAATATTACAACCTTGATGGTGAGACATAAAAACGAGAAATCGTGAGCATGTAGAAAGTATAAACTAGCACATCCTAGAATGTGTGTGGTTTAGAGGAGGCTTCATTCTGTCTTTCTATCCTTTCTGCCCATAAAGTAAGTTAGCCAAACCCACATACTCAGGCTGCCCTCCTGTGAGCCTCAGACTGGGAAACTGTAGAAAGGCTTAAATTATAAGCCCTTAGGTTTTCCTTCACCTTATTGACAAGTTCACTCAACTTAACATTCTTTAAGGATCATTTTAGCATGATGTCTGGATCCATCCACCAACTCACATATACTAGTAGTACATTTAGTCCCTTTCAGGCTAAATGCAGAGATGTGCATCTCTGAGAAACGTAGGAAGCTAAAACAGCCACAATCCCTGAGTCATTGCTCCCCAGTCAAAACTATTTATCCATCCTCACCAAGAAAATACTTATTGCATTTTAAATGATTTAGAAAAGAGCTCATAGGATGAATTAAAATGGTAACTTGCACTCTGAAATAATAAACAGGATACAGTGCCATGCACCTTTCTTAAAGGGAACATTATCACTGTTTACAAATGCTGCATAAAGGAGTTAAACAAAATAAAGCCTCAGGAATGTCTGACAAAGGACTATAGTAGTAATGAGTACTATATTAAGATGCTCCCAGAAGCCTAGGAAAAGGGATAGTTCACAAACAAATATAAGATTGAAATACTGGAATTCCTAGGTCAGATGGTAGAAGAAGGGATTAAATGACTCAGGGAAGTGAGCATAATGAAATACACATATGTGGACACTGGAAAATCTACCAGGGGATTATCTTATGTGGGAAATCCTAGAGGAGACAACATTTACCAAGGTCATAAGTAATTCCCTGACAAGAGGAGCACCTGCATCAAAGGCCACAGCTGACAATGGAAAAAGTCATTAATGAACATAGTTTGCTGATACTACTACAGTCAGAGATAGATTCATATGCTTTTCAAGCTACATGAGGAAGGGCAAGATGGCCAAGGTCAAACATCCCAGTTCACCCCACAAAGAAGAAGTTTCAGGTGAAAAATTTGTAGAGCAGAATAAGAGGAAGCAAATTTTCACAGAGACCATGCCCTGGAGGATTTGGGGACTCATAGAAAGGGTAAGTGGGAATGTTTCCTTTTGCTCCCCTTTTACCTGTAGCAGTCTACTACCTGCTAATTTGTCAGCAAGGCTATCAACCCTGATGAATCCAGGCCCTGCTGCCATCATCAAACTGAGATTTTGCATCTTTTGTATTAGCCTGGATAGAGTTGGAATGTATTCTTCTTAGTAAAGTATCACAAGAATAGAGAAGAAAGAATTCAATATACTCAATTCTAATATAAAGACAGTGGATAGTCTAATACATGCTCACATAAGAGGAAAGTCAAATCAATTCAAGGTGAAGGGGTGGGGGAATGGGGAGTGGGGAGAGGGGAGGAGGGTGGGGGATAGGTGTGCTCCACTTTAATGGGCACAATATTAGGGTGTATGGCACACCTTTTGGGGGCAGGACACAATTATAACAGGGGCTTTACTTAACAAATCCAAACAATAAACCTTATTTGTTATACACTCAATGAAACTGAAATTATATATATATACACAGAGACAAACGGAAAAGCAAAAAGCATGGAAAACCTATTTGAGGGAATAATGGAGGAAAACTTCTCTAGTTTTTTTTTGTTTGTTTGTTTGTTTTTGAGACAGAGTCTCACTACGTCACCCTCAGTAGAGTACTGTGGCATCACAGCTCACAGCAACCTCAAACTTTTGGGCTTAAACAATTCTCCTGCCTCAGCCTCCCAAGTTGCTGGGACTACAGGTGCCCACCACAATGCCTGGCTGTTTTTTTGTTTGTTTGTTTGTTTTGGTTTTTGTAGCAATTGTCATTGTTGTTGTTTACTTGGCCCAGACCAGACTTGAACCCACCAGCCTCAGTGTATGTGACTGGCACTGTAACCACTGTGCTATGGGTGCTGAGCCAACTTCTCTAGTCTTGCTAGAGATTTAGACATCCAAATACAAGAAGGTCATCAAACTCCTAGAAGATTCACTGCAAATAGAAAATCACCAAGGCACATAGTCATTAGTCTGGCCAAAGCCAAAGCAAAGGAGAAAATACTACAAGCTGCAAAATGAAAGCACCAAATTACTTAGAAAGGACAACCCATTAGACATACAGCAGACTTCTCTGCAGATATCTTACAAGACGGAAGGGAGATTTTAGTCTCCTTAAACATAAAAACTATTAACCAAGAATTTTTTAGACTGCAAAACTAAGTTTCACAAATGAACGAGAAATATACCCTTTCCCACACAAGCAAACAATAAGGGACTTTGTCACCGCTGATCTGCCTACAAGAAATGCTCAAAAGTGCCCTAAATACCAAATAGAACAATTGATACTTGCCAGAGTAAAACACGCAATATGAAAAAATGGTACTCAGCCCTACTATGAAGCTAATTTATAGCTTTCATATGAAGGGTATAACCCAACTATAGAATATGGGGAAAGGGGCAAGGGAGGGGAAGGGAGGGGTGAGGTTGGGGTGGAGGAAGGGTAATTGGTGGGGCCACACCTATGGTGCATCTTAGAAGGGTACAGGCGAACCTTACTAAATGCAGAATACAAATATCTTCATATAATAACTGAGAAAATTCCTGGAAGGTTATGTTAATCAGTTTGATAAAAATAGTTCAGATTGTATATGAAACCAGCACATTGTACCCCTTGACTGCACTATTTTACACAGCTATGATTTAATAATAAAGACAATAAAAAAAAAATAAAATGTTTTAGACTGAAAAAAAAAACAGATAGATCTCAAATTTATAGATATCTGTTCATAAGAAAAATTAAATGCCTGAAAAGTTTGGTAAGCATTCAGATATCCTCAGGATCTTGTTAAAATGAAAATTCTGATTCATTAGGACTTGTGAATTTCTGACATGCCTTCAGCTCTGAGACTGTATTTTGTGCAAGATTCTAATATGTTCCCCTTTTCCTGAGGAATGCTGGATTATTTCATTGCTGGAGTAGTTTTACATAGTGTCCCTGAGTAATTTTAATTCATAATTGGTTATCAATTGTTGAACTTTATCATATGCCTATTTCATATGGTAAAGTGCATACTCCAGGGTTTTTTTTTATTTCAAAAAAATGCAGAGAAATGGTACATTTGCTATGTCCCTGCCTATTTAAAGACTCTCTCTTTTTTTGTTGTTATATTTCATTAATAGATTGACTATATTCAGAATTATTATATTATGCTTTAAATAATTTTCTCTAAACACTTTTAAGGCTTAATTTAATACAGTGACTGAGATGACTGGCCCTCCTTGCTAGCTAGAGTCAGTGATCTTACCCACTATATTGGACTAAACCTTAGAAATGTTCAAAGAAAATTATGCAGACCATAACAACCCTTGGAACACAACCTGACATGTAAAAACTATGTATTTGAAACTCTCACTAGTTCACTGCTATGTGTATTACAATAAAACAAATCTTATGCAGGGGGAAAAAAAAAAGAAAAAAATGACAGCTCTTACCAAATAGTAACAATAGGGAGAATGCCAAGCATTTAGGTAACTATCAGCATAATGATTAGACACTATCTCATTTCTCAATATTAACATTGAATGTAAATGGTCTAAATGCCCCACTTAACAGATGTAGACTAAAAAAATGAAGTAAAAAAAAAAAAACAACCCAAATATCTTCTGTCTCCAAGAAACCCATTTAACTTGCAAAGAATCTCATAAACTTATAGTAAAGGGGTGGGGAAAAATACTCCATACGAATGGAAATCAAAACTGTGCAGGATTAGCTATTCTTATGTCAGATAAAACAGACATTAAATCAATAACATGAAAAAAGACAAAGATGGTCATTATATACTGACAAAGGGATCAGTTAGACAAGAAGACATAACAATCCTAAATAACGCTAGATCTCCCAGATTCATCCAACAAATAGCACCAGAGCTCCCAGATTCATAAAACAAATAATGCCAGACCTGGGAATGGACTGAACATCAACATAATAATGGGAAGGGGGCTTCAGCATTCCACTGTCAGAACTAGATACATCATTGAGACAGAAATTCAAAAAAAAATCACTATTTATATGGAACTTTAAAACAAAGGGATCTAACATACATTTATAGAACATTCTACATCAAAACTTGTAGAATACACATTTTTCTCATCAGCACATGGAATGTTTTCCATGATAGATCATATATTAGCAACAACCCAAAGCTCAACAAATTTTTTAAAATTTAAATCATACTGTGTTTCTTCTCAGATAACAGTGGAATAACTCTAGAAATAAATTCCAAGAACTCTCAAAGCTATATAAGCAATTAAACAACCTGATGCTGGAAAATCTTTGAGTCAATGAGAACATCAAGAGGGTAACCAAAGAAATTTTTGAAGGAAGTGACAATGGCAACACAAGCTACAAAAATCTCTGTGATTAAAAAAAAGAAAAAAATCCATGGATTATAGCAACAGCAGTTCTAAGAGGTTAAGTACATAGCATTAAAAACCTACAAAAAAGACAGAAATATTATACATTAACAACCCAAGGATACACCTCAAGAAACTAGAAAAACAAGAACAAACCAAACCCAAAGCTAGCAGAATATAAGATATAACAAATATAGAACAGAGCTAAATAATATTGAACCCAAATTAATAATACAATGAATGAAACAAAAAAGATGATTCTTTGAAAGAATAAACAAAATTAATAGACCACTAGGTAGATTAATAAGAAAAGAGAGAGTTCAAGTAAATTCAGTCAGAAATGAAAGAAAAATTATGACTGAATCCATTGAAATGCAAAAGATCATTTGAAGCTACAACAAACCACTCTGTGAACACAAACTAGAAATACTTGAGGAAATAAACTTTTGTAATCACATATCCTCCAAACCCTGAATCAAGAAGAAATAAATATCCTGAACAGAACAATATTAACTAGGGCAACTGAGTGAATAATAAAAAATCTGCCCCCCAAGATGCCTAGTACCAGATGCATTCACACCCCAATTTACCAGAGCTACAGAGAAGAACTTTTGCTTATCCTATTGAAACTGTATCATAACATCAGGATGAAAAGAATCCTCCCTACCTCATTCTTTGAAGCCACTATCACCAGACACCAATACAATCACTTGTACAGTGACTGGACCTGGGCCGGTTCTCAGGCCTGATGATAAGTTACTGAAGTTTAATCAGTTCCCAGAAGTGAAGATGCTGTAAAACCCTGGAAAGTGCCCAAATTAAGGAGTCCCCCAGTCCTTAAAAAGGACCTGTCTAATTCTGTAGGTAGCTGTGCACTGTAGAAGGTATACAATATCCAAGGATTATTAGACACAGGGCTTTATTTGACACTGACACCTTAAACCACCACAGCTCTCCTATTAGACCAGTTGGTGGTAATTTACATTATCCTCAAAAGTATAATCAGAATAGACAAAATTGGTACCTGGCCCTACTCCCATATTGAGTCCTTAGCCCGTAGGATAAGGACTGCCATATACAAGAAGGCCAAGTAGAAATAATTGATACTGACCACCTACCTCACCCCTTCTCCAAAGCGGAGTAAGTAAAATTTTTTAAAAATGCAATTTTATATCCTTAGGAGTAGAAGGGGAATGGGGAAATTAGTGCCACTAATTTCCTAAATAGTGAGAGATATGAGAATGCTCATCCCCATCAGAGTTCCATGAAATTCACCAGTCCACATACCATAAAAGTGATGAGAATTCTGGAGAACTAAAATATACCACTGAAAACTCAACAACATTTTAGCTCTCATTGCAGATAGTAGAGGTAGCATCATCTGCTCTTGAGAATACTGTCCCAACCCACAGGCTGGGTGACACAAAAAATTGTCCTTTTTGACTGGGGCTCATGTCAGGAAAGGGCCAAGAGCAGGCCTACTCTGCAGTGAAATCATGCCTATGTCTTGGGCTTTCAAGACCCTACATAGCTTTGTGTATTTCAGGTGGCTATAGTAAAACAAAAATGCAAATGTCAATGGGACAATCATACCATAGACAAGGCGTCCTCAAACTTTTTAAACAGGGGGCCAATTCACTGTCCCTCAGACCGTTGGAGGGCCGGACTATAGTTTAAAAAAAAAAACTATGAACAAATTCCTATGCACACTGCACATATCTTATTTTGAAGTAAAAAACAAA